>BGPT01001455.1:51357-65408 GCA_003297045.1 Symbiodinium sp. clade C Y103 | reverse complement strand
TGTGATGTGATGTGATGTGATGTGATGTGATGTGATGTGATGTGATGTGATGTGATGTGATGTAATGTAATGTAATGTAATGTAATGTAATGTAATGTAATGTATGTATGTATGCATCTGCATGTGTATATATATATACATGCATGCATATACATCCCGCCGCGGTGACAACCGCACCAGCCGTTGTTTTTGTTTCGCAAAAAAAAAAAAACACTAGGTCTAACTAGGTGTCACCACAACGCCGTTCATGTTTTTACTTCTAAAAGGTAAAAATCCCCGTGACCTTGATGCTCCAAATCGTGATGTACTGCATTTGTTCAGGGAATCTACAGATGTGCCCCTTTTTCTGTCATTCTTCAGCCGTTTGCTGACGGACTTCCCCACGCAAGAAAGCATTTTGGAAAGCGTTTTTGCAAAACTCACCCCCCCAAGATGGCATGGCGTGTCATAATCCAAAATCGCTACAACAGATACATATGCACATACACATACATATATATATATATATATATCAACTTGCAATAACTTGCATATATATGAACACTTGCACATACACATTCAGATACAGATATTCAGATACATATCATGGAAAATCCCAAACAAAAATGGATGATTTGGGGGTGACCCCTATTTTAGGAAACCTCCATATAGATACCTATAGCCATACCCCCATCCCTCTCTCCTCATCCCATTGGTCCAAGCCATAGTGGACCCCCAAGCCTGTCGTTGGGTCGTTGGGAAGTTCAACCGGCTGTTTTAACCACACAAAATGCTGGGTTTAATCATGAAAAATAGTGGTTTTCATATGTTTTCATATGTTTTCATATGTTTTCATATGTTTTCATACTGAAGAATGGATATGAATGGATGAAGCCCCAGGTTCAACTCGCTAAGTTCGTCTACAACTAGCTTAGTTGTACGTGCTGGCTCATCCCGGGGATCGGAAGTGGGTAAAATCACTATGAGTGGACTAAACCTACTTACCCGACTGGACCAATTGGCGTTAAAATCCACGTTACTAACTGGGATGAACCACCAAGTAGGTCAACTGGGGTTGATTTTACCTATAATTAGATGGGGTTACAAACCAACTTACAACTAGGAGCATCACCTTGTAGCAACTCCAAAGTCGATAGAAAAGTTGGAAAGCTGGGAATTGTGAGGTAAATATCAGCTGTACTATCCTGGAATAGTTTCTTTCAATCCTTGGGAGGCCATTGTGATGTTGAACATCTTCGTCTGCGCTGTTTCCTGCGGAGCAAGTCTCAACATATGATCTAGTGTTACTTGGAACATGCTTCTCCATGGTCAAGCAAGTGCATTGGCCAAAAGCTATCCACAAAGTGATGCATTTCAAGAGATACATGCATTGTAAAGCCCCTCATGTGGTGGCTCCATCACCGATCAACCAAGTGATGCGCAATTCATATTTCAATTTGGGTCAAAACCGTTTTAAAAGAAACCCAAAATGAATTGCAAACTAATTACATCTAAGTACCCCATTTGGGGCATGTCATGTTCCGACAAAAACAAACATAAGGCTATGTCCGGGATGTTTTTGTAAGATCTCCTGGTCGATCATCAGGTGTTCTAATTTAAATGACCATTGAATGGGTTTGTCTGAGAATAAATACTACTCCATTGGTGTATCATCATACCTCTTCAATGTGCAATTTTAGGGAATTTGTCCTATTCTCAGACAGAGTCTGCTCCGCTGGGCCTAAGAGGCCATACTGCATCAGCGAAGACAAAGCGATGGCTTCAATGGTGACATAGAGAAAGAAGGCGGCCCAGAGTCCAGTGAGGACCAAGTACCTACGGCTGTGACCGTGGCAAGCGAAAGAATTTTGAAGGTGGAAGTAGAGAAATGATGATGAGGAGGAGGAGGAGGAGGTTCTTCGCAAATGGAACAGCTGGAATATATCACTTCCGAAGGCTAGGATACTCACAAAGTGGGGCTGTAAAGAAGTCATTGCAACCAAGCAATGACTCTGACTGTCTCGCTCTGACCGTTTCGCTCCACCAAGTCTTTAGCTGCGATCGAGTCAGATCACACTGAGTGGGCGCAGGCCGTTACGACTTGATGGGTATAACCACTGAGAGTTCAACCCCATAAGTTGGGAAACCCAAGTTAGACTGAGGTCAGAGGTCGTTCTCAATAATGGAGCATCTGGTTGCCACTTGATACAAAATTCAGAAAGGCCTCCAACATTTCAAGATGGCAAATCATCCCATGTGGATCATCATACAATGTGGTAAGCCCAACCATAGTCACCTTAGTCCTCGTATTACCATCGATGGGATTCAAACCACCCCCAAACGGGAGTCAGCTCGTCCGTGGTTTTCTATTCAACCTGTTCTGCATCTTTTTGGGGCTTACTATGTTATAGACATATCATTAATATGTGATATATGTACATCCTATGTATACTATGACTCGGCCATGCTATCTTTCTCAAGTTGGCCATTTCTGGTTTGCACCAAGGCACCAAGCGGAAAGGTTGAAGCCGGCGGTCATCGCATCCACTACCTGGCGTCAGCAAATGGTCATTCATCCTGGAGTACATAGAATATGTAGATGTTCAAAAACCAAAACTCAAAAGGGAATATCTTTGAAAACTCCATATTCTATCTACTTCAGGATGACTATATTATATATATAGACATAATCAACCATGTTATGGGGAGATATAACGTGTATATATACATATATATATATACACATATGTATAGGATATGTGTATATATATATATATACATACGATATAATGAAATAACTCCGCCAGGTCGGCAACCCCCTCCCATTTGTGGTGGGGCGAATCTGACGGCGAATTCTTCCACGGCCACTTAGTTATTTTTTGGGGCTCATCTCAATCATCGAGTATTGGGAGGTTACCGACCTGGAAGGACGAGTTGAGGCTTTGCCAAAATCCAAAATCATAAGAATCATCCAACAGTTGTCATTTTTCAAACCGTAAACCATGGGAAACCTCGGGGGTTCCCTGTGGTTTTTCTGCCCCCAGCTTTTAGGAAAGCTCCAGATTTGGGGGTTTCGAAGGGATGACCTCCACAGGGAAGACACTCAGGGCGCGCAACTTCTCCTGACATCAGGAATTTTCGGTGATTTTAAAATCCCGTCCCCCGTTCCTAACAGCCAAAAGAAACCCTCAGAAACCATGGTTTAGGGGATTTAGACCTATTAGAATGGGCGTCTTTGACATTGGGTGGATGGGATTCTCTGACCTGAACATTGACACTGGATAGAAGAAGCGAAAAAAGTGTGCTATGATCTTAGGGAACACTGTGAAGATCTGAAGAATGGCAGAACCGTGGCACTTACAAAGATTGGAAAATGCATTGCCAAGGAGCACGTCGTTGTCGGTTTGTCAAATTGCCAGGCTAAGAGAAGCATCGATTTATCTCATATTCACGCTGCCCATATGTTCTACTGACCAAACTCGCGTTCTAAGCAATGGCCATACCATGGCTGATTTCTAGGGAGTTATATAATATCAGCACCAAAAAGACAGAAACTAAATCCCACTTGACTAGTGATGAAATGTGATAATTACGTTTCTATCTTTTTGGGGATTACTATACTATACCCAATATATTTCCAAGATGAAGGATCACTTCAATCATGACACATATCTGCAAAGAGCTTCTGATTCAAAATCCAGTGGTCCCACGAAAGCATCCAAGCCATCATCATAATCCCCATTCGTTGGGCCAAAACTTGTTCAGGGACTAAAATCATCATGTTTCATGGTTCAATCCCAACCATTTTCTGTACATAAATCAGCGTTTTCTGTGGTTGCATCACCATTTTTCTGGTGAAATTCTCATCTCCAACTGGCTCCCACTACGAATCTTCACCCCCAAACCTGCCCCTGGGTTTTCACGGCTCCTGTACACCCACCCGCAAGGGACTGGGTGGCAGCAACCTCCAGCTAGGAACACAGCTTGAAAGAGAGATTCTTAAAGGGTGGATTTAGAGGAAAATCTAGCGCAAATCATGATTTTTGAAAAGGGAGGATGTATTTTCTCAGTTCTACACTGCGTTTGTTTCCTTCAAAACGGGGCGAAAGAGCCCACCGAAACGAACAATCGGGATCTAAATCATGGACAAACATTGACCTCCAAACGAAAGTAGTCTCTTCACTGGAAATGATCAAGGTTTCGAGTGACTATGTTTTCGGATCCACGAATCCGAAGTTGCTAGTAAATCAGGTTAGTTCACCCAGTTCTTAGGGAGGATAACTTGAGTTTGGGGACTTACACTACTAACCAGGGTTTCTAAGGAATTCCTATCTGGGATGATCCCCCCAGTAGCTCCATCGAATCAGACTGTCAGTGCCCCCACTGAGTGTCTCACGTACTCAAGACAAATGACATCATGTTCGAATCGTACCTCGCAGCAGCGCCGCGGAAATTCAAACCTGGGATGTCCTAACAAAAACACCCGGTGACATCCACCGCGGCCGCAGTTTTTGGTTATTCCACTGACGCAATCACAGCTGCATTCCAAGGCCGCTCCCCATCATAGTACTCCCAAGGATAGTCACCTCACAACGGACGGAGACACCTGACCCTGGAAATCCGAAGGAAGCCATCGTGAAGTTCGATCCGGTGAAAAATATTAGAAGAATCTTATGTATATTTGATTACATATATATATATATATATATTCATGGTTTAGATATGTATGTATATTTGATTATACAAGGTTTATTTGTATTCATGGATTTGTCCAGAAATAGGATTAAAACTGCAAGTTTCTGTGGTGCGACCCCTGGACCCCCAGTCCCTGCTAGGTGCCCCGCTAATGGGCTTGCGGAGGGAATCGATTGCGCCCTTCGTGGCCAACGGTGACTTGCAAAGATGATGAGTTCCACAAATCACGAAATACTGTGCATCTTTTTTACATGTTGCGAAATCCACCAGTTGGTAACTCTTGGGTAACTATGAAACACTGTAAATAATGGGATAATAATGGGATTATAATGGGATCAACCATCTACCAAGTGGTGCAGGATTTCGCAACCATCCACTGTATGACAAGGGAAAATCACCTGAAAATCACCCAAAAATCACCAGATGAAAATGGAGATGTTGATGGGGGATTGTTCCAGAGGTTGGATGAAAATTTGGAGAGTTTGCGGAAGGCGCGGAGACAGGACTTATCACAGCATGATCAATGTGGATTCAGGGCCAATCTTACCCAGCAACCACGTTCACAAGGGCGAACTCACCTATGATTCAGCTTTGGGGGTGAAGCCCAGTGTAGAGATGGCTACCGTTGACTTCTTGATCCAAGAACCAAGCTTATTGCATATGGTTTCAGAATCCCAAATACACAGGTAACTGATACGTGTATAGGATAATATATAACAACATCTACTTGTATATATATATATACTACATATATGTACACAAGGGTATATATGTATATATATATATATACATATAGATACATATATATATATGTATATAGAGATATGATGTATGTAACTCCCCATGACTAACCTTTTTAGCCTGAGTGAGCTGTGGGATCTCTCTCACGCCCAAGGCCATGTCGAGGATCACTTCCTGGTGATTGAAAAATCGGGACAAACGTGGCAACGTTGGGGGAGTACCATCTATCAATGGATTGGTTAATGGGAAATTTTACAGGAAACCATGGATTTTCCCATGAAAATATAGAGGTTTCCTGTAGATTTTCCCTTAAACCAATCCAATGACTCTGGTAAACTGCTACATAACTATGGAAAATCACCATGAAAATCAACTATTTCGATGGCCATTTTCAATAGCAAACTGTTAAATTACCAGAGGGTAAGTGGTACAAACATAATACCAATCAGATACAATGGGCCATATCTAACGCATAGTTGGGAGGTGTCAAGTTGGGGGGTACGAACAGTTCTTTAGGAAGATCCTAATACCAATCAAATATGTATATATATATATATAACGGGGTTTTCGATAGTGTTATATCCCAACTAGGATTACTTAGTCCGGATTTAGAATATCCGTTGGTTCCCAGCTCTCCTGCTAAGTCGCGTCAACTTCTAGTGGCTATGTATAATTTACCCCAAAGTGCTCAAAAACGCTTAAAGTCCAAGGGAATGGCTGGGAACCGCTGTTGAATGATAGGATATCATGGGATCTAATGGGATCTAATGGGATCTAATGGGACAAGATGGGACAAGATAGGATAGAATAGGATAGAATGGGATAGAATGGGATAGAAAAGGATAGAATGGGATACAGTGGGATATGATAGCCAATAAATTGTTCTAAAATGATATTTAACCAACAAAATTGGGAATGAACAAATGGTACATATCATGGGATTCTTGAGAAAAGATGAACTGGCAGATAACCGTGGTTCCATCCAGTACTTTGACGAAATTTACTTACCATGGGTGCCATGCAGATTGTTGAAACGCACCCTCCGCTGTAATCAGCTCCATGGTTTGCTGGAAAATTCCCCATTCGTAGATGATTGTCCCACTAAAACCTCCAATGAATACATATATAGGATGTTCAATTGCCATGTTTGATTACCGGCAGGTATCAAAGATGAACTGCCGGAAAACTATGCAGATCTTTCATAGGATAGGTAGGTCATATCTAGCCGCGACAAGTCACATGTGAGAAGAAAGTCCGGGCCCTGCCCGAAGGCAGGGGCCCACAAAGGAACGGGCCCTTCATACATTGGACGAAGCGATTCTCGGGGGCCAAGCAATCTCCAACCCCAACCAGCGAGATGTGATCAACACACAAAGATATGAAATTCCAGGCCATTCCAAGCAAAGCGAGGCTGTCATCAAGCCAGATGAGGCCAAGCTTCACGCTTTTTCCAAGGTTTTGCGCAGTTGGTAAGGCCGGGTGAGGCCCAAAGATTTGTACAGTTTTGCCCATGTTCCATGCAGAGCGAGGCCCTCGTCATGACTCCCAGGTGCGGTTGACATACATGACCTACCCATTCAATAGTGTCATGGCTGCCAAATTAGTCATGGATGTTTCAACACAACCAAAATGCGATATAAAACCTAACATTTTATGCGGAGATGTGTGTATATATATATATATATATGATGTATATCTAACTCAATGGGAAATAACGATATTTTATGGCAATAGATTGAGATAACCTGCCAGTCTAGGGCAGCCCCCAAAGATGGGCCCGAGCGGTTCGGGCAAATCTGAACCACCAACGTAGGGGGATTGGTTGAATTTGTATGAACTTTGTTGAACCTTTTTGGATGTTTTGTTCGACATGTCTGCAACACCTCAACCTTTGAGGTTGTAAAGAAAAACAAACAACACCTCAAACCATGAAATGTGTGAAAAAATCCGAGGTATCATGATTTTCCCCATTCAAATTGCTGTCTTGCGGGGGTATCCCCCATTTTCAAACCAACCCAAATGCTGTTTCCAAACATTAAAAAAATGGAAAAACAGATCCAAGTCGAAAATTGATCCTATGAATATCCCAAAAAAAAAACCATCAAAGAAATCCCAACAGGATAGAAATCCCCCATGTTTCACGTGGGACATGTCCTGCCTCGCGACTGCTGCGGAACAGGGGAGTCATGCCCTGCGCCATGAACCAACGCATCAAGACCTGGTGTCCAAGAAAATGGGGGTTTCCTAAAACGGGGGTACCCCAAAAATGGATGGTTTACAATGGAAAACCCTATCAAAATGGATGATTTGGGGGTACCCCTATTTTAGGAAACCCCCAAATGGGGATGATGGACACCTGAAACAGAAAAACATGGGGATTTTCCCTGTGGCAAAGTAACAATAGATGTGAAAAATTGACCCATTTAGAAATGAGTACCATTCTTACCTAAAAGGAATGGTGAATTTCCACTGACCCTATATGGAATGGTGAATTTCCACATGCTCGCTTACAGGAGGGTAAGCATCAACAATAGGGATATGGGATTCAATGGGAATAGTATGAGATATATAGACGGCTTAAGTTAATTTGTGTCTACTTGGGGGATTTGACCAGCAAACTTGTGTGCATCATAATCTCAAATGATGGTATTTCATAGGGAAAAATCATGGGTTGTAATGTGAACTACACCATGTTGATGCATTTTAGTGGGATATCAACTATGCATCATTGGAATGGAGATAGGGATAGGATAGAATGGGATCTGTATATGTATGTACATATATATATATATGTATATATATATATATCATATATTATATATATATATGTGTGTGTGTCTATGTATGTGTATATGTGTCTATATATATACACATGTGTATATATATAATTATATAAATATATGATATATGATGTATGATATATGTACATATCACGAGCAATATGATAATTAGGTGATTTTAGGTGTGTCTGAAAATTGGGGCTTGACCCCCTTCCCATTTGCTGCTAGGGATAGTTTTCTGATTCACCAACGGCTCATGTATCGAAAGGTGCCCCAAGAAACTGGGATGACATGGGTTTGATGGTAAATAGGCTACCCTCTGGTAAATTAAGATAGTTATGGAAAATCACCATTTTTAATGGGAAAATCCACAATAAATGGCCATTGTCAATAGCTATGTTAAATTACAGAGGGTAACACCCCAATCCATAGGTCAACAATCCTTTTCCCATCTTTTCCCCACTCAATGACCCATTTCACTGGGACCGCTTATGGTCATACCCCCAACCTTCACACCGGCCCGAAACGGACCTTCATCACCAGTTCACGAGACAAGTCTTTCTCCGGCAGCAAGCTTTTGGCCAAGTCGTGCAACTCCTGGACGAGCCATGTGGTCTAATCTTGAAGCCACGACAATGGCAAGAATCTCAAGAATCAACCACAAGCAGAAAATTGTAAACAAGATGTGAAGCTCAAAATCCGTTTCTTGATTTTTTTTGGAAGATCACAAGGTCCAAGGTATTCCCTTTATTCCAAAAAAAAAAATCGGCGCCTCTTGGTTCAACACACGAGGTCGATTCCAAGCAAAGGCCTTGACGCGACTCAACCCCTCAACCCTTGGTGTAAAGCTTGGATTGCACAGATTTCAGAAATGCTGAAACCTCCCAAGCTATGCTGAATATTAGAAGAATCCGGATTCCCCCTAGTATTTTTCACACCCAGAAAAAAGGCTGAAGAGGGTGATTTACGCAGAATTGCGACCATGTAGAGGTTGTTTTATATGAACCAGGAACGGGATTGGTTGCTCTTAACAGCACAGCCCAATTCACAGCCCAAGAACCGAGATGGCCACATCATGCTGGTCGCAGAAGGCTAAAACCTTGGCTTTTAGTGGACATGTTCAGGACCAACGAATCTTCGCTTATCCTTGCTTATCCGCAATATCTATATAGTATTATAGTATATCTAAAACATATATATATATACACATTTATGCTCTATATATATATATGTATATTCTATTATATATTTACATATATATGTATATATATATATATGTCTATATGTTTACAAACCGAAATGTGCATTAACTCACTTGTGGAATTAGATGAGATAGCGAGGGAAAAGTCAAAAAACTCCCCTCAAACAGAGGAGTGAGTTCCCGGTCGTTCAGCCCAGCCATCTGATTCCAGTGTGATCCTGTCCGTACCACCCTTGAGTCATGTTAAGAGAGTGGTGCAAATTTGGAGCCTCAAATCAAATCAGATCGTCAGAAGGAAGAGCCTTTTTTCGAATGGAAACGGATCTGTCTGCGGGGGATACCCTCTGGTAAACTAACATAGCTATTGAAAATGGCCATTTCTAGTTGATTTTCCCATGAAAAATTGTGATTTTCCATAATTATGTTGGTTTACCAGAGGATACCGTAGCATCCAAAATCGCCCGAGTTGTTCGATCCAGAAGTCTCGAGTTGGTCTTTTGCCCATGGGGGGTCCCCTTTTCCAGGTCGGACGGCCAAGGCCAATAGGAAAAACAATCCCATGAGTCCCCTGCAGAGGTTTCCTCAAGGTATCCCCAAGAGCTGGATCGTGAAAATTTCATGGAAAATCCCAGATGAGAACTGGGGGTAACCGGGGTAACCCCATGGGAAAGCAAAAAACATCTTACCAACCCACCAAATGCTTGCCACAATACATCCAGAAGGGGGGCCATTGGTGTGTACCTCGGCTGGATCTTCAAGGTCTGAAAAACAAGATTTCTTTCATCTTGGAGTATCCTGTAGACTTTTGCTTCAAGTCTAATTGTTGGGAATGTTATGAATTGAAGATGTCCGAGTCCTAAATGTTGAGAATGGTCCAATTTTTGTCTTCGATCTATTCCAGGATGGGATATACTACTGGGCGATCTTCGAATCTTCGCCGGCTTAGAACCTGCTGGTTGATCATCACAGAACTTGGTGAAGTGGTCTCCATGTTCATCAAACATGGCTGGAAAATCCTAACTACAACCTGTATGGGAAAGATTGATACCATTATCCATCTAAATGGGAGATTTTCCAGCCATGTCCGATTGCCAGAAGGGAAAATGTTGGACAAAATAACTAGAAATTCAAAGAAAAAAAGTTCAAACACATAATATGTATATCTTGAACCAGTTATAACTAGAGTTTACGGATTCTCCGAAACCAGTTTTTGTATTTGTCAGATGTTTGAAAGATGAAGGGACGCCATGATCGATGTTATGCCACCGGGTGCAGCAAAAGGGCTCCACCTGGTTCACAGATGGTTTCACTCGCGCGTAGTGCCAGAGCTCCTGGGTGAAAGACTGAGAACGACAAGAAAAAGCGGTGCCATGGTCTAAGTTGCATGGGGAAATAGGTGAAAATTAGGTGATACCCTCTGGTTATTTAACATGGAAAAATCCCCATTTATAATAGGTAAATCACCATAAATCATCTATAAATGGGCCATGGCTTTCATGGCTATGTTAGTCACAACCACAGGGTAATATGGGATACCTGGTCACTCCACAATCATGGGATTCCTTAGACCGGGTATGTCAACCCATTTTTTCATCTCACGGACGGTCACTGCTCCAAAAGCATCGATGCGATTTTTTCATGGGATGATCCACGAATCGGGGACTTACGAAACAGGCTTATCAATGGATTGGTTTAAGGTTAAAATCTACAGGAAACCATGGGATTTTCCCATCAAATGTAGAGGTTTCCTGAAAATTTTCCCTTAAACCAATCCAATGAGCTTAGTGTTGCCGATTTCTCACTGGGATGATCCTCCTTGCAAAACGTACAAAAGTGTGGATCGTCAAGGCGCAATGACCACTCCGAAAGCATCTTTTCCAGGGGGAGCATATCGAAATGTCTTCAGTATTCTCAAATCAAAATCAAAACTGAGATGCAAAAGCATCATATACATATATCATATATATATATATATATATGTATACATATATATATGTGTATATATATATATACGTATTAACTGTATATAAAACGAATTAAAACAATATATATATATATCAAAGAACCACAACCAACATCAACCAACACCAACATCCACCGGAAATCTGTTCGCCCCATGAGTCTCCTCCAGATGTTTTTTCAAATAGTTGCTGACCCCCAAGGACCTACAAATCCCCCTGTCATAGGCTTCTTCCAGCGCCTGTGGAAGAGGAATCCGCAACTTGGAAATCCAGGTGGTTGGGGGAAGTTGGAAATCCAGGGCCCCTGGGGCAGTTGGTGGTTGGGTGATGTCTCTATCCAGCAAAAAATCACTGGAGCTAGTGATAGAACTGGCTGTGATGAATTGATATGAATTGTACAAATATGGAGGTTTCCTAAAATAGGGATACCCCCAAATCATCCATTTTAAATCCGGATTTTCCATTATATACCATCCATTTTTGGGATACCTCCATGACTTAGGAAACCACCAAATATCTTCCGAAGGGTTGTCGAAATCCACCTCTTTCCAGCTTGCCATGATGAAACCGAAGGCTACGTCATTTAGTTTTATGGGGGTGTCTGGAAATAGGGGATACCCAATATAGCCATTTAATAGGGAAAATGATGATGAACTATTGGGTTTAGGGGTACCCTATTTTCAGACAAACCCATATTTAATTCATCAATCTTCGAAAAACTGACCTGAAAACATGACGACCTGAGCCCATGACTTTGGAGGGTCCAAAATCCGGTGCCAATCCCTGGCCTTCCAGGTGCCCACCCGTTCCAGGCTCAACCACCACTTGGGATCCACATTCTCCGGTGGCGCTACCGCGGAGTCAGGCCAGTGCACCTGGCCGAAAAAGCTCCGATAGCATTGGACCATGACTTCAGAAAAGCCATAACTTGGGGTAGCCCCAATTTTCGGACACCTCTAAATATCATTCATGGACTTTTTGTTGGGACTCTAATTGGATCATGTACTTATCAATGGACTCGGAATGATTCATTAGTTGGAATCCATTCAGGTCCGAATGATTCCTATCATGGATTCTAACATATTCTAACCTCCAGAATGGACATTATTCCTATAACATATTGAACCGTTTTTTTTCTCCATAAATCCTATGCATTCTACGCATCTTCCCGGGTTGCGCCACTATGTTGTTCGAAAAGCTGTCGAGGTCTCACATTGCTGTAGAAAAATATTCGGCCAAACACTTCGTTGAATGGGATTTGATGGGATTTAATGAATGTAGGTTTTAGCGATATTTTAATGGTATCTTACCGGAATATCATGAGATAGTCAATGGTGGCAGCCTCGTTTTGCCCGAGGCACTTTCAAAACACTGTGAGTTATTGCAGGTCATTCTGGTATTCCTCAAAGGCTCAGATAGTAGGGGAGCTGTGATTGCACAAGTCATCTCTCCACTGTACTCTCCTCAAAACGTGGAATCCAAGAGTTGCAAACTTTCCCAAATCGTCTTCCCAAACTTCTTGGGGATGCCATTGTCAATTTTCATGGCTGTAAATTTGCCAATTCAGTGCCGACCCCCGTCACGATCTCATGTCACAGACAATCAAATTGAAGCTTTGAAACAAACAGAACTTGGTGATACCTTAGCAAATCATGTCAACCCCCGATTTACAAACCCGGACTGTTAATTGGAGTGATTACCCCCCAAAATAGTGAAATCAATTCCCCTGAAACTCTTACCTCCCAATTTTCATCAACTCGTGGTTTTCAATACTTCCTGGCTTGACATCTGTTTCAACTTCATCCAAGTCGCCATGCAAAGATCTGCATAGTTCCCTGGCAGTTCATCTTTCATCCGTTCCAACAATCTTCTCGTCGCGTCATATCCCATGGTGCTGGTGGGCACTTTAGTGGAGAGAAAGACCTCCTCTCGTGGGACGCCGCTTTGGAGGAAACCCGAAACCAAAGCATCCGGAAAGCTTGGATACCTCGCACGCACGATGGAAAAATATGTGGTGACCAATCACCGGGTGGGTTTTCTGATGTCTTTTTGGGGAGACCTGGATCACAAAGAAAAAGCCCCAGAAGGGACCACAGATGTTGAGTCTATTTTGAGTATTAACATGTATTAATCATCCAATTATTGGGATACCCAATTTTGACCCATATCCATCTAACAGTCAGGAAACCATTGGTTTTTGCCTACGCTACTCCTACATGGCCTGCTGGGAAATCAGCTATGTCGCTCCAAAAATAGTACATGTCAGCAATCCTGCGTCTCATCCAGGTTTATGACATGTGACATATACATGTACATGTATGCATGCATGTACATCATATATATATATATATACATGTGTATATATATATATATATGTATATATATACATATATACATCTCAAAGATATAAGCACAGGTGCTGCTACAGCTGCAACGCTTTCCTTTTCCCACACTCTGCCAATCTGTCAAGTTATCTCGTGTCACCTGCACAACTCAGGTTTGCCTTGGGTTTGTCACTGTGNTGTCACTGTGTGACACGTGCACAACCCCAGACCAGTGTCACCCACTGGTCAGGTTGGTCTGGTCACCCCAGACTGGAACCTGTTCCACAGGAATCACCCGTCTGGTCACCTCAGACGAAAACCTGTGTGACAGGATGTCACCGCCAAGATGGCTATCAAGAGTCCTGGTCTC
>BGPT01001455.1:646-44508 GCA_003297045.1 Symbiodinium sp. clade C Y103 | reverse complement strand
GGGTCAACTCCCACTTGAGCCAAAATGTTGGCATTCATTATATCTTAAAGATGATACATGCACACCCAAAGCCTGCCAAGCTCAATGCATGAGTATATACATATATATATATATATTACATATATATATATATATTACATATATATATATATTACGTATATATATAATATGTAATATATATATATATATATATTACATATATATATATATATTACATATTATATATATTACATATATATATATATATATTACATATATACATATATATATATTACATATGAACATATGACATATGAACATATGACAATATACAAGAGACATGTTGTCACACGTTGTCACGTCAGTGGGATGGCCCCCTGAGGCTCCCCACGAAGCCGCCGAATCGAGGTGACGATAGCCGGTCTTCAAGGCGTAAGAGATGACGTCCTCGGACGGCTGAGGTCTCCATCAGCTGCGACCCGAGATGACGGGTTTATAGCTATCATTAGATTGGTTTAAGGGAAAATTTACAGGAAACCATAGATTTTCCCATGAAATATAGAGGTTTCCTGTAAATTTTCCCATTCACCAATCCAATGATAGCTGCGAAAATCAAGCCGTCAAGCTATCAATGGTCAAGCTAGCTGTAGCTTAAATGGTGAGACATCGGAATTCAACCCCTCAAGCCCGAAAGAACGGCGACCCGAAAGCGATCAAGGGCGAAGCTTGACCACCAATCACGATTAGGCAAATCTGAAGCATCTATTGTTGGGAGGGTCACCAAAATGGGGGATGGTTGAATCTCCATCGCTAGGGTCAAGCTACGTATGATTTCAGGTCATCCATTATCGGGAATCCAAATAATATCAAATAATAGTGGGTATATAAATCCTGAACTTGATGGAATGATGACCATCCCCATGGGAAAACAAGCCATGTTTTTACTGTGGTACATAGATCCCAAGCCCACAATGTATGCCCACTATACCAATTGATTTTGTACCGGGGTGCCATTGGTAGAACTTGGTCGCTCATCCAAGGAATCGCCAGGCCAGTTCACCCCAATTTTGCTCCAGTAGGCAGTAGGGGAAATGTCCAGTTATAACTGGAGTGAAGTGGAGGTTTCCTAAAATATGGGTACCCCCAAATCATCCATGTTAATAGGATTTTCCATTATAAACCATCCATTTTTGGGTACCCCCATTTTAGGAAACCCCCAAGTATATAACCCACTTACGATTCCTGGGATGAGCCAGCAAGAAAGGTGGGAAATATGGGCAGCCATAGATACTAGAGTTCTACTATTGTTACGCTATGGCTGCTATGGTTATCAATCATGGCTGAAAAACACGAGCATACGGAGCTTAGGAGGTACGATGGAATGTATACCTGGGAGACATTTACAAAACTTAGGGTAAAACAGGATGTAATCAGAATAGATATATCAAAGGCTAATGAATGAAAATAACGATATATATATATATATCACTAGTCAACAGGTTGATGGTTCAGCTACCCATCCCACAACTGTAATATCATTATCACTATCATTATCATTATCATCGATATCACTATCGTGTTATATTACCTATCATATTATATTACCTATAGCACTCTATTACCTATCTGAGATTGTAACATTGTCATGACATATATCACCTGGTAAACGTTTACATAGCGAACTGGAAAATCACCATGTTCAAGTTCAGTAAACCAACGACAGACCATGGCCATGTTCAATCGCCTTGTTACCCTCTGGTAAACGTTTACATAACTATGGTTCAAATCACCATTTTCAATGGGAAAATCCACTATTTCTATGGCCATTTTCAATAGCTATATTAGTTCACTGCAGGGTAAATGACCAGAGGGTATCACCTATTCCTGGCCCGACTTTTCCCATCCAGGTCAGGAGGCACTAGCGCGTTGTCCCGACAGACCTCCCGTGCCGAAGGCCAACAAAGGCATCCAGCGCCCCGAAGACAAACGCCTGGGGCAGTCAAGAATGCTGAAAATATCATGGTAGTGATAGTGGTTGATAATGACAAATAATGGTGAATATACTGGTCAATAATCATTAATAATGATCAATTCTGGTTAATGGTGGGTAATAGCGGTTAGTATAACGGTCACAAAATGGTGAATAACTATTAACACAATCTATAATGGAAAAGAATGAATAATAATGGTAAATATGACTAATAATGACCAATAGTGTTTTATAGTGGCTAATGGTGGCTAATAGTTGTGACTGACAATCATAACTATGGTATTACTCGCGGCCGGAGCAAGTCCAATCCAGCTATGGTAATTGCTCCCGAAGTTGGTACAAGACAAATCAGGAATCACTGATTGTTTGCCACTTCACTATCAATGATAGCTGGAAAGTAGCAATCAAATATCATTGATATTGATTAGATGATAGCTAGGCGTTACCACTGTGGTAACCAATCGATGATTCAAACAGTTGGGAAACTCAATTCATAGCTCCAATCTGGTTCCCCAGTTGTTCTAATCTGGTTCACCTTCCCCTCCTGTCCTGGAGAAGTCTTTGTTCGCCACGGCGAGGAAGCCTAAAACCGAGTGGCACACCACTTTCGAACCGTGAGCGAAGCCGCAGATGTGCGAGCACACATATTCACGGCACATAGTACATACAAGGTGGTGCCCCCCAGGTATAACTTGGTTTATAACCACCATCAACTATAGATGTACCTACCATAAAACCCAAGTTTTTGGAGTTATAGACCTACTTAGAAAACGATGGGGGCACCACTTTGTAGTACATAGTACACAGTTAGATAGTACATTGCACTTTGCATATGTGTGTGTGTGTGCATATTACATATCTCATATTACATATATATAATACATATCAGATACTCCAATATGTCCACATATTGCCTGTTACATATGACTTTGTACGCGCTACTCTTATCGACCTTTTACTTGTTTCATTGTACATACAATATACATACATATATATATATATACATACATACATACATGTATGCACAAACAATCACAAACACATACATTGCAAAATGCAGATAGAAATGCATATACGAAAGCATAATGTATGCAAATAAATATTGAAATACGTATAGAAATACATATACAAATAAACATACACATATGATCAAATAAGTACCTTGGCACATGCCCAATATGTACATGCACAGGCATCTATGTCTGTCCGCGCATATGCAATTCCACACAAATAGAAACAAGTCAACATATGTCAACGGATAAAGACAAAGAAAAAGAAACAATAAAACATGAAAACACATTTTCATCAAAGACATAAAGCACGTTCATCACTGATGAAAACACATCGTGAAGCTGCTGCTCCAGCACCAGATGCACCAGCGACACATGTTGTAAAGGGCCCCACCGGAGATAGTCTCGCCCGTTGAGGTATTTAACATATTTCACCAGCAACAATAGGGATGTCTATCGGATGCAGTGGGGATATCATGGGATATCTAGCCAACTCAAGGCCAGCAACAATGCTTCAAAAACATCCAATCTGCCCACTATTGCTGATCCATGTGTTGCTGATTGGCAAGTCGGGTTGCAATTTGGTGCCCGTTTCCGTCATTGCCATGGCAACGTATCCTTCCGACTAAAATGCAACCGCAAACTCTGTCGCCTAATTTTGGCTACTACTACTACTACTACTACTACTACTGGAATTGACAGGGACCCCCCAATGATGGGATCCCCATTCCCATGGATACTAAGGGTTTCTGAACCCCAACTTCACCACGACTTTTTCAGGGCAATTCCTAACCATCTGTACGGGGGTGAACCACCCCAGTTGGCCAGGTTGAACAAGCCATAAAAATGACCGTGAGATTTTGATACCAGGATCAATCCACCCAAAATATTTAAGAGTCACCTACCAAGGAGGTAGGATTCTGGATATATGGCTATGGCTCAAAATTATGGTACCAAAAATGGCTCCATTTTTAATGGTAAATTAAGATAAACCAACCAACTATAGGGTTAATAATTTTGAGCCATAGCCATATGATGTATCACCTCTTCGTGACATCCTGGTCCTAACGGATCTGCCTGCAATATCCTCCTGAATCGGCCGCAATTCCTGCAACAGCACTGCACGCTGCGCCCACAAATTCCTTGGCACCCAGGCGTGACCCAATGGATCACTGAGTACCCTGTGGCTATTTAACATAGCCATAGAAAATGGCACATTCATAGATGATTTATGGTGATTTACCTATTAAAAATTGTGATTTTCCATAGCTATGTTAAATAACCAGAGGGTAATATTGAAAAACGACTTAAATGATTGTTATCAGTATGATCGTCATTCTACATGTCATCTATGTGTATGATGTATATGATGTGCATGTATGCATATAGCTGGCAACCAAGGTACGGCCCCCGAAAAACTACTCTTCACCTAACCAAAAGCCGTCACTTCTATGTAGATATAGATCATACCCCCTGGTAAACTAACAGTTTGCTATGCAAAATGGATCAAAATGGCCTCTTTATAATTGATCTATCTATTAAGATGGTCATGTTCCATAGCTATGTTAGTTTACCTGAGGGTACTCTTTGTAACGACACGCGCAGCTTGGCGTCTGACAACTTCCACAACAAGCCTCAGCGAATCCACGGAGCTAAAAAGGAGCGGGAGCGGAGCTTCCCGGTTGGGATCCTCCTCCGCTTCTAGGCTTGAAAATCGAAGATGTTTGAAATCACCAATGAACATAGGAGCTAAAAAAAATACCCTCATCCATCCTCATCCCATCTTACTAGTTGGTTGATTCTAAGTCCGGAAAAGTTAAGCAATTGACTAAACTATTTCCAATGGCCCATATGATGTTCATCGATTTTCGATAAAGAACTTGATGGACCTGCAGCCCTATTTCGGCTCTGAAAATGAGCGTGCCAACTCAAATATGGACCGGTAATACCCAAACCTTTGAAGCCCCCCTCATAGCTTCCAGGCCGTAGCCATGCTTCAGGGTCCCCGGGATAGTCTTGCATGGTCTAGCTCAAGCGCACAAGTGAATCTTATCAGTTTCACTGTTTTCCCTCCGGTGAAGAAAGTGAGTTCCCACTGCAACGACAATTTCGTGTTAGTTCACACATCTGTATACAATACACATCATAAAAGCCACTTCACTGGTATCTGGTGTTTTCATATTCAAATGGTGGGTTCAAATTGCTGAGAAGGGATCTTACATTGCTCGGTTCTTCTTAGTTCATATATATATATACCCTCTGGTATATTAACAGTTCGACCCTGAGAATAGCTGTTTTTTATTTTGGAAACTAATCTTCCAATCCCTATCTGCCAGGGTTTATGTTAATATACCAGATGGTACATATATATATATATATATATATATACGCACATCGTATTTAAAAAAAGAAGTAGAAAACCGGTTGAGCCTTGAGCCGAGGATAGGGCTGCCCATCGCGGCTTGCCCGGGGTTTTCCTACGGGGATGATCCGTCGGTGAACTGCTGAGTTGTCTTATGGAAGGTATGGCAGTATGTATACAAGATCTGTATATACTGCATATATTTATATAATCATTGTCATTATAACAATACCAAAAAAATAAATTGAAACAATCCTGATAGTCACAAGAATATACGGATATACCTTTGCACAGCTATATCCAATTATATCCATTTATATCAGGAATTTGTCAGTCATGACCCAGTGACCAGCAGCACCAGTCACTGCAGCACTTCCACCAAGGAGCACTTTGCCAAAGGGCATCCTTGCTACACCCGTCCAGGCTTGATCGTGCGCTGAGGAACATCAACTCGCAGTTGTGGTCTGCAGCCAGGTTTGTAGGAAAAAAAGGCATCCCTCAATCCATTGGTCAATCATCATTGTCCCTATCAAATGCAGTTGGAGGTATACCCCATGATAAAGCCACATGAAAACGATGAAAACTTCTCTGAATTGGACTCTTTTGGATTCACTTCTGTAATGAAGCTAGACGTTGCAGTCAGGTCATGTTACCAACAAGCTGGAAATCCTTTCGGAATCCTGGCCAATCCATCTTCAGCCAGAAAAAAACGGCCCGACTTTGTTTCCGATTCACCATGTATATCAGCTTGCCTTGATTTACCTATTTCTATATCTTTACTATGTATATATATATATTACATATATTTATTTATTTGCTTATTTATTTATTTATTTGTTTATTTACTTATTTATGTATTTATTTATTTACTTATTTATTTATTTATTTATGTATTTATTTATTTATTTATGTATTTGTAGGATTTGCATATACATGTAGAGATGCAAATGCAAATACATATGCATCTGCAATGTTTATATATATATATACATACTGCACATGTATGTTATGTATACATATGTGCAAAGAGACCTAGATATACAGTATGGATCTCTGGATATCTTGGAGTATCCTGTAGATATGTGCAGCTACAGTAACATCCCACAGCTTGCCCCCATGGTTCCACCTTTCGTTGGCAGCATATCATGGCACTTCTGGTCCTCCCAACTCGACGCACCGCTCAGAGTCGGAGTTTCTGGACTTTCTCCTGAGAACAGGAGCCCCGGCCGCGGCAATCGTGGCCCCCAAAAAAAGGCGCCGAAAAGTGCAATCTGTGGCGATCTCAGTCGAAAATAGTGGTAAATGATGGTCAATGACTTTTCGATCTTGTTCAACGGTTGCGAACCAACGTGCCTCTTTCCAATGATAAACCTAAAGTCTTTTGAGGATGGCAGCCGAGGTAAGTGACTTCAAGCCAATCAACCTGGTTTGAAAACAGTTGTTTCTGCTGGTTGTGACCGATTCCCGGAGCTGTTCCGCCTGTTTCTCAGGTCTGAGGGCTTGCGATTTTTGTACAAGCTACATGTCAACTTACCAGACTTACCAGTCGATTAACTCAGACAATCCCCAATAAGCCAGAGAATCTCCATGTTTTTGGCTACGTAGTTTTTGGCATGTGGCTGATACGCCGCCCTTGGAAGGGTTGCCTATTTTGAGATGTGCCATTTACGATCCCGTGGAAGGGTTGTAAATTTCAAAAATGAATGTTGCGAAAATGATGGATTAAGACTTGATGTTCGGATGTGGGGAGCTGCAGATCTTGGGGTGGGGGGGATGTGTTAGCGTTCTTGCGAGATGTGTCAGGGAGTGGATGCTACGCTGAAGGTCTTGGGTTGGGTGGAGGGGGGATGAGTTAACGTTCTTGCAAGATGTCGCACCTAGTGGATGCTACGCTGAAGGTCTTGGGTTGGGGTGGAGGGGGGATTTGATAACGTTCTCTTGAGATGGGTGCCAACTCCAGCGTTGTGACAGCAGATGGAGCCAGAGGTTTCACAGCCAGTTGCCAAAAGGATTAGCCCAACAAACGCTTCAAGATGGCACAGGTCAACCACAAACAAAACATTTTTTTACCAAGACTTCTCACTTTCGTGGTCGTTTGTGGGGACAAACTCGCAGAACCATCATTGCAGGTTCTGCAAAAATTGATGGGACTTGGAAGCACCTGAAAAAGTGCTTCGACCGATCTCCATGCGACATAAAATTAAAGGCCCAACAAGTGGACAAAAAGAGGTACTCCTGGGCTTACACCTGGGCATGGCGTCACAATGTCGCCTTGACTGATTCTGTGGAAAAGTCTTTGCCGCACTTTGATGTTGATGCTTCGAGACGTGCCAGGCAAAAAAAAAGAAGGAGCAGCCAGAAAGGTTTTTTGCGATCATTGTTCCACCTTGGAAAAAGAATACAGTCGAAAGCCAATATCTCAAGACATATGAATGATTCTGGTTGAAACTCAAAAATGATGAAATCCTAATTTTTTGTTTAGCCCTCGAAGGAGAAAAACGAGTCACCGCGCAGGCGAAACACTGAGTCACACGCCTGCCACGCGAAATAGATGTCCATGTTGCAATCATTTCTTGACATATCCAAAAATACCAATGTTTTCTGTTTTGCCCTCAAAAACATGATTTTCAAATTCGTCACCTTTATTACAAGAGCGGCGAGTCAGCCGGCTGACTAGTCTTTGACCCACGTGTTTACAACTAGCCATGGGTATACTTAATATCCGTTTTCTCCGCCTCCGACATTCCCTGTTGACCGATATGACATGTCTTTACTTTTCCCCTTTTGCCTTTACACCTCTGATGGCAACCCAAAACCCATATCTGGTGTTCATAACCTGCTATTCCTTCATGTCATCATCAACGATCCATGATGTATCAACGATATCCCGATATCTTTGATGTTTGAAACCCCTAGTAACGAGGGCTACCCTCTGGTAAACTAACATAGCTATTGAAAATGGCCATTTATTTCGTGGATTTTTCCATGAATAGCATGGTGATGTTCCAGTTCGCACACTGTTAGGCAGTTTACCAGAGGCTTAAAATTTCAGAACCAATCCACCAGGCTTTTTGGCCATTGCTCATTGGTCAAACCCTGGCCACCGCATCCTTCAAAGATCTGAGGAAGTCTTTGTCCCAGATCGTAGCCCATGGCTCTTGGGGCACCTCAATGAGCAGCACAGCTCTGGGACGTTCCAGGAGTGAAAGTGCGGAGAATATCAAAATGCGCCATTTAAGATATTAATATCGTATCATATCATATCATATCATATCATATCATATCATATCATATCATGTAATATATATATATATATATGTATACATATATACCATAGAATACTATTTATACACATACATATTGTACCATATGCATAGACATACATAAACATCCCAGCGGAATTTTGACTGTCCGCCATTTTGTGTCAAAATTGTAGTTTCGCCATGGCGGAACTTCATTTTTTGAGCTAAAAATGGCATCTCCGAACGTGGGGGTTTAACTTTTGGCTCGACAACCCTTCCAGCATTTTCTTTTTCTGTGGGACGTTCGTTGTCATCTCAAGAGATTTTCTTGAGATATTTTGCAGTTGCCTTTTGCAAGTCACATGGGTTTACAACGTACCATCAAGAGCTTGTCAAGAGTTACATGAGAACGTTTACAACGCACCATCACGAGCGTGTCAAAAGTCACATGAGAACGTTTACAACATACCATCAAGAACGTGTCAAGAGTAGAACATGCAGTAGCGTAGCGTGATTTTGCGGGCAAGTGCATTCGCGTAGCAGGATGTGTCTGCGCAACTGCAACAGACTGCAATGCACATGGACGTTATTGCCCCACCCCACCCCATCGAACCCCATGCGTGCACAACACAGAATTATGTTAGAATGCAAAAAAGTGCGCGTTTTGCTGGGCGCTAAGAATTCCGTCAGCATATACGTACATGTACAGGCAATACATGTTGTTATATCTCGCTTCAATGTTCATGGCAATCTCAATTGGCAGAATTCCGCCATCAGACTTGCTGTGGTCACCGAAGTCTGAATTGAGGTTGATCCATTGATCCTTTGGTTTCTATTGGTTTTCTGTGGCGTGGCTTCTAATTCTCCCACAAAAAAGAATGGTTTAAAGCGACACAAAATGACCAGCCCCACCAGTTCCGCTCACCTTGCCCATAGTTTGATGATACTTTTTTTTGCTGGTAGAAGTCATAGGCAGATCTTGAATGCTGAATGGCTGAATGGTCAAAAATCCCCATCTTTGATGCTTCAGTCTCCACTTAGTGAAGAGTGAAGCATCAGTCTCCATTTTGGAGGCTTCAATCTCCTTTTTTAGTGTTGAAATCCTGCGTTGGACGCGGGAAATCCAATTTTTCGTGCTTGGATTTCCCCCATTCTGACGCCAGCTACCCCCCCCACCGTCGCGGTGCGCCTGCCCTAGCCACTTTGCCAGCATAAACAATCTGCAAGGTAAGTCGCACGCCTGCCCACTGCACAGGTCCCAGAAGTCAGGGATTTACCAGCAAAACCAAGGTAGATAAAATGGCCATGCAATAAGCTGCTAAACCATGAGGTTTATTGCTCTTATTATTTCTATCATTGTAATCAGGTGCACTAGTATTTTCTTGCTATTGTTATTAGTACTGTTTATGTTAGTGTTGCTGTCATTGTCATTGTCATTATCATAGTCACACTATAGTTATTCATTATTAGTACTATCATTCTTAGTATCATTATCATTACTGGAATGGTGATATGTTGGGAATTCTTAGGATATGAAACCATTCTTAGCCATTAGGCATATCATGATATAATGGTGATGAAAAAAAGAATATGATGACTGGGTGTTCTTCAGCATATGGCTGCGAATTGGGTGACTTTTCGAGGGGACAAGTGTCTAAGACGAACGACTGGACAGATCCAAGTCATCCCAGAGGTCTGATCGGGTATACCCATCGGGCAAATTTTCCGGGAAAACTTAGATTCTGAAAAAACCTAGTGACCTAGTGGATTTGGAGGTTTTTCCGAGTTTTTCCATGGTTTCCCATGATTTTTGTGTACCAAACCTCACTGGCCCCAATCTGTGCAGTTCAGTCCCAGTGGATCTCGCAGCACACCTGTGGGTTCGCGACGTCCAGGAGTCACCGCGTGCCAGGAGTGATTGCTGATGCGGAAGATGATCCTGAGATCTCAAGGAGTATCTCAACTCCAAAAAGTCACGTTCAACAATGGTTTCATGTTGAATATTCGGACGGGATTATGTATCACAAACTCAGAGCACGGACAATTAATGTTACCCCAACAATAGAAATGGAAATACACAATTCATTCAATTTCCTCGAGAAATGAAAGATATGTTCTTGCCAAAACAAAACGGTAAAGGATGGGTAAAATCAGACCTGGGTTGCTAGCAAAAAAGCATTGTCAAACCAGGGTAAACAACATGGATTTGCATATTTTTCTTGGGGTAATGGCACTTGTCATTTTTGGAAAACGATGCCCTACACCATAAAACTCTGGGTCAGCTCGGTGCACCGCCCCAGGGTTGTCCACTCAAAACAACCCATCATCAACCACTGGCGACTGGTCCTGTCCATTTTGTCATACATTCGGATGAAGAACCAACAACGGTTTCAGGAAACAATTGTCTAAAGCATGCTAAAACCATCGCTTCTTCGCGGTGCCCCATTTTTGACCCATGGATGCGTATGGGCATTTCCCAACCCAATGAAAAGTTACCCAGTTTGGATGATTTTGGAGCCCATTTTAGGAGAACCTCCTAGAAATACCCATTGTTGTTGGTTACATTCCCATTCTTGATTCTTGTTGGCTCCCATCATATTCCCACTATGTTCTCCTTGTATTCCAATGATACCACTGTTGTTGGATTAAACCCAGTGTTTGTTGGTGAAATTCCGCAATTTTTTGTTGAAATCCCCCTATTTTCGTGGTGAAACTTGGTGAAATCCTGTGAACTCCCCGTGTTCGATGCATCCGAACTCGTCCTCCGAGCATCGCTGACGCCATGGGCGCGGGCACCCAGCGTGGCGCCTGGCCTTGGGCCACTTCGCCGCACCAAACCAGGCCGCCGTTGCCGTGGCCCGGCACCTCGTCTCCGCCCAGGTTCAAGTTCACCTGCCCCAAGATGTTTCGGACATCCCATGGGACATCCCCAGCAGTTGCTGGGAACTAGGTGAATTCTATGGTTTGTGGCATGGGGGGCACCATCTTGTAGGTTTCCAAGTTGGGGGTGCAGTTGGGATGACTCATGGATGTAGATATAACTATGGTGATAACCTCCACAAGTTTGGATGTAACCCCTGTATACCACTGTAATCATGCATATGCATATATAGCCGCTTATAACTGGAACTGCACCCGCAAGTACCAGCAACATATGTGCAGTTGGAAAGGATCCATCCCACCCTGATCCAAAGTTGATCTGCAGCCTGGAGACCATGAATGTCATATGATTACACCAATCGAATAAAACGAGCCTCGAAGACTTCTGAAGCAAAGGTTTTGAAGGAAAACCTGTTTTTTGTCTTGAAGGAATCCTGGTTTCTTTGCAAAATCATGTTCAAGGCCCAGTTTTAAATTTGGGCCCTGTAAATTCAAAGGTTTTAGCTTCTCTAGTATATATATATATAGGTAGAAAGTAATTGCTGTACCATCACACATAAGGAGCTATAGGTACAGTAGTCAACACTTTGGGATAGGCTCAATGGACTCAACCGATGTCACCGGTAATTTGCTAGTTAGTAGTACAAGGTGGGGCCCCTGATAGCTATATAAGTTGGTGAAAAAAACTCCTTGAACTGTGAATACCTATGGTTTATTGTAGATGTATCCCAGTGGCCCCTTGGTGGCCGGAATCGCATTCGTGGATTGGTCCCAGTCAATTCGTTGGAAAGTAAACCCGACCTATCCGATTGAATGGAACTTGGGATGAACTAACCCACTTACAAGTCCTGGGATGAGGTATCAGGTAGGCTCAGTGGGTTAATTCAAGCCAATATCCTGCCGGAAACCATACAGGAGTACCATGAAAACGGTGTCCTGCAAAACTTCACTTAAACCAATTCTCAATGGATTGGTTGATGGGAAAATTTACAGGAAACCATGGATTTTCCCATGAAATATAGGGGTTTCCTGTAAATTTTCCCTTAAACCAATCCAGTGAAATTCTGAACTAAACTGAGGAAGTCTAGGATCTGACCAACGAAATATGGCACCAAACAAATTGTCCCTGACCTGCTAGGTGAGGGTCTCTAGACTTTATATCAGCTTTCCCGCTCCTCGGGCCCCGCCGGACTGGATCACTATGCCGGATCAACTGTCAGACAAGACAACCGAATAGAATGCCAGTTTACTAGGCTGGTAAACCCAAGGAAAGTTCCAGCAGCATCAAAATTACGCAAAACACACACATGTTCGATTCCGATTTTCATGACATACCTTTGACAGCAAAGAAGAATGATTTTGTTTAGTGGAATAGTAGATCCCTCCGCCAAAATAGAACCCATTAACCTACGAAACCCACGGAGCCCAAAAAATGAACCCGACCCATTGGGATGGTGCGGTCGTTCAACTGCTGCAACAGTTTAGCACCATGGCGAGCCACCGAGACCATACTCTGAATCGGTTCCCAGGACGTGGTCTCGCTTTCCCGAGCAAGTTGCGCAAACATCTCGTCCTGAGAACGTTGGATTTTGCTGAAGGGGTCCCAAACAGGTATATACAAAGTACGTCCTAGAGATTCCCCACGGTAGATTTCCCATTGAAAAATGTGTCCAAACCTTGGGTCCAAAAAAAACAGGGGGTGCTACTTCCCATGGCATGCAGCACAGCATCTGTATGAGGATTGGTATAGTGGTACCATCTCTTGTGCTGGTAGATTCGCCTCAAGACGGACGACCAAGTCACCGTTGATGCGCATAACAAGACTCTTTTTTGCATCTGACAATGACCAATGCGCGATGCAAACTAGTTGCCACCAGTGCTATCAGTTGGTCAAATTGGAGTAGGATTGTGGAGAATCTGTCTAACCTTCCAGTGTCTCTCCGAGTAGAATGACAACGCATTGTTTCATAAACACCGCTTAATCTGAAATGGGGGTTTCCACACGTAGCGATACCACCAAATCATCCATTTCAATAGGATTTTCGGCTATAAACCATCCATTGATGGGGGTACCCGAAAACCCCCAAATCTGTCTGTGAAACATCACTGATCTCAATGTCTTCTCGGATTTGTGATTTAGCCAAGGGACACCAGAAAGGGCAGCAAAGGTACCGAGGTGCCTATGACAACACCCAGCTGTTTGCGAATCTCCTGCGCAATCAATTAACTGTCTGGTAGGTTGCGTAGGTTCTTAAACTGCAGTGACACGTTGTACAAACTAGATGACGGTTTGTACATATTGCTTATATATCATTTGTATACATATATACATATATATATATGGTGCAGCGTCGCTCGGCCCCCCCCTCCCCCCGGGTGAGGGGGAGGGGTCTGATGTATGGCATGTATTGAACTCTTCTCCCTCCCCCCCCTGTGGATGTGCCCCCTCCCCCCCTGTAGTGTGGTGGGGGGTGGGGTGGGGGGGGTAAGTTGTTTCTATGATATATATATATATATATATAATTGTATCATATATGTATGCGATATATGTATATATATATATATATATATGGTGTGTATGTATATATATATAATATGTATGTGAAATTTAAGAGATATATATATATATATGATATGTATGATATATACATATGATATGTATGATATATAAATATATAATATGCATGACATATATATATATATATATGTACGTATATATTCATATTTGCATGATATGTCATTATATATAAACATATGAATATATTATATATACACGTATTTTACATATATGATATATCATAAATTATATTGTGAAATATTTGATATATATATATATATATATTCTATGCATGGGGTGGGGAGGGTTGGTGGTACATATGGAGTATACAGGTCGTCCTTAGGTAGTATGTGGGTAGGTCAAAGGTACGATATACAAGCATGTGTGTGGTATATCAATAGTATGCAGGAACCATACATTAAACATATGTAGTGTTGTGGAGGTAAATGGGAAGTAGANTATACAAGCATGTGTGTGGTATATCAATAGTATGCAGGAACCATACATTAAACATATGTAGTGTTGTGGAGGTAAATGGGAAGTAGATACGTAGCATATATGTATGTATATATATATATATGGTTTTCGGTAGTACGTAGGTACTTTGAGGGAATGTATGCACTATGTAGGTTGTCCAAAAGGTAGCATCTACCTAGCAAATGAAAGGCTGGAAGTCAGAAATGCTGCAAATACCTAGTAAATACGAGGCTGGAAGTCAGAAATGCTGCAAGTACCGCGTAAATACGAGGTGGACCTNGACCTCAGAAATGCTGCAAATACGGAGTAAATACGAGGCTGGACCTCAGAAATGCTGCAAATAGCTTGCCAAATAGAACGGGTGGGGATGCTACCTGGGGACCCCGCCCCCCCTGGGGGGTGGGGGGGGGGCCAGCAACACGGAACACGGAACCATATATACATACAATATACAGATATATATATATATACATATATATAAAACTATATATACCCTGAGGCCGCCTGGTTCGCCGTCGCTCAGTCCATGTTGGGGGCAACAAAGTTCGAGTGAGCTTCCACAGTGGCATGGCAAAAAGCACAACGTACTCTTCACCAAACAGCTCTTTGGAATCCAAGTCCATGGGCCGAGAAAATCTAAGGATTTCAAGGCAACTGCTGGAGGTAACGTGAGATAGCCTCTGGTAAACTAACATAACTATGGAAAATGGCCATTTATAGTGGATGTTTCCCACTAAAAATGGTGATTTTCCATAGTTATCTTGGTTTGGTCAGGAAATATGAAACAAAAATATGAGATAAATTGCCAAACGGGTCTGAGAGAGCTCAGGCAGCAACAGACAACTTGCTGGTGCAGCCCACAGGGCTTCACAATGCTTCATGGAAGAGTCCATTACAAGTTTCTAACATGACATGGAACCTGAATGCCGAATATAGTTTAATACAACTATATATATATACATATACACATACATATACACACATATACCTCTATATATATATATATGTGTGTATCTATATATATATATATACGTATGCATTCAATACATTTCAATAGCTTGTAAGCTTGTAACCTTTGGCAAGGTATTAACCCCCATTGGACCCTTCACAGCTCTCCTCCGAAGCTAGCGCGCGATTCAGGTTCGACAAGCACGGCATGTTGGGCGAAGGTCCGAAGAAATGGAACTTCTCAAAGTCTGGTCCATCCACAGCTCTCCTCAGAGCAATCTCAGGGATGTTTCCCCACCTTTGGGGATGGGCCCCTTTAGAAAGATAGAAAAACCTAGTAGCTGCATGATCATTCTGGGAGTACCTCAACTGGGTACGGATCAAACCTCACACAAAAATCGATGGACAATACCAAGAGCAATCAGAATCTTCCTTGGAAACGTGATGGACTATAGAAAGATTATCTATAATCATAGATCATCATAGATCATAACCTTTCTCCGAAACATCACGGGACTCCCAATTTGACGTTTTGGCCAAGAGGCAGATGTTTGCTGAACACATTGGAGGCTTTGATGTTCCACTGACCATGACCTGGCGCAGTGTCTAAAAAGGAACCCAGCAGACCCCCTTGTCCCCCCGGCGCTGTCACCTTCAGGTTTCCTGAGCCTGACTCTGTCTTGACCGCCCAGGGCAAGCTTTCTGGGAAGCTTCCCTCGGTCAAAGGCGAGCTATACAAACTATCGGGCTGTGTGAATCATAGGGATTCCATGGGATCCCCCGAGTTCACGGATGATAATCCCCAATATTTATTGGGTCTTAAAAACATCCTAAATAATCATCGACCATTTGAACACTGCTCGATGTCAAACATCAACCAAAGCGGTTAAGCACATGGGATGCCTCTGGATTCCTCCTTTCAGGTACCTATAAGGCTTCAGCGGCAGGAGTCAAAGATATTCCACGCGTGCACAAGCCCAAAGGGTGGCAGTGAACAGAATCTCTGAGCAGCTTTAATTGGTCTGATTCAAGCGTTTCCAAAGAAAATGAAGCTGTAGCTGCCAGTAAACAAACCTTGTTGAACACTTCCAGCCAGGTTCGATTACTATGGGTTGCGAATGGGTTTGTCTGACAATAGGCTACCCAACAATCCCTTGGCTGATCATCATCACCACCACCACCACCACCATCATCATCATCATCATCATCATCATCATCATCATCATCATTATTGCTTTCTCTCTGAACATGGTTTTAAGCCATAAACACCTGGATTTTCGGCATCTGCATCCCGCAGGTTTTAGACCCAAATCTTTGAATTTGCCCAGCGTCCCCAGTGAGAACGCCAGGAGGGCCCAGCTTGGGGCTTTCCTGCCATGGCCAAAGTGAACTACTGACAGCTTGAAGTTGTTCATGACATGGCCAATCTTAGATACCTTACAAAAAATTAGATTTTTAGCTGGCTAGTAGATATTCCCATTCATAGTAAAAGAAAAGTACTAAAGTATCTAGCCAAGGTTGGGGATGATGAAAATACTATGCAATTAAACTCAATGTGGAAATAAATGAAATGCGAACATGAAAAGCTCTGGTTCTAGTTGTGAAACTCTATGAAATGGGTCTTTTCAATTCTATTCGATTGAATCCGAAAAGTGCAGAGACAGACTGTGAAAGCATGACACAGGTTTTACGCTCACAGCGGTAATACACTCTGGTACTTTAACAGCTTGCTATAGAAAATCACAATTTTACTAGGCAAATCATCTACAGTAATAAATGGACCATTTTCCATAGCTATGTCAAGTTACCAGAGTGCACCCCATGACCCCAGAGTAGCCTACGGTGTAGCTTCAGGAGAAAAGCTGGACACTCGTGCGCTGGCTCCAAGCCTGGCCTATGCATGAGAGATTGGCCAAGTCCTCTTCAGTCAGGTTCCTGGCTCCGCAGTGCGGCGCATGCTTAGCAGAATTCTGAGAGCGAGCCAGAGGGCAATAAATCCTTAAGTTACTTTTGCAACCCTATACTCTCTGGTAAACTAATATAGCTATTGAATATGGCCACAGAAGTAGTTGATTTTTCCATTTAAAATGGTGATTTTCCATAGTTATGTGAGTTTACCAGAGGGTATCTCCGAATGCTCCTGCAGCAATCAATTCGTGGAGCATCTTTTTGCTCTTCTACTTGGAGTTCCCCCAATTTTGGAAGCCATAGCCAATTTGCCTCGATGACAACTCCCAAACTGAACCATGGAGATGTTCCAGCTTACAAACTGAAACAAGTGTGACCGGAGGGTATATGAAATCATAGAAATATACCCTGTGGTTATTTAACATAGCCATGGAAAATTGCTAATTCTGGATGATTTTCCAATTAAGACCTCCGTTTATAGGGGATGTTCCATGGCTATGTTTAATAATCAGAAGGTATAGAAATCATCTACTAGTAGAAACCAATTTCGATGTAGAGTAAACCAACTTGGAGTAGCGGTAGCGGGTGCATCACCTTCATGGACATGACCCAGGTGTGTATACCAGGTGTATCTAATGAAATATCAGTCATTTGGGGGCCCAAAATCCAGCTACTAGCCATTTATAAAAACGAAAGGATCGTCCCCCTGATTCATATCCCGGGTCTACCGGATGGCAAATCCCAGTTGGTCGGTGGGTTCAAGCCATCCCAGGTAAGATAAACCAAAAAAAAAAACGATTTGAAAGGATAACTAACTACCATATACCCGAGTCACTAGCCTCCCCCCAAACCATAGACCCTGGCAAGAGATAGGGGCTGGAAGAGAATTCGAGGATGGTGACCATGGATGGTTACAACCATGATCTCAGAAATCAGTTGCGGCCAATAACAACCCCCAACTCGGATTCAAATTGGTCAAAATACGAGCCAGCAGTAGGGAGATAAGAGGGCGAAAAAAGAAAAGGTGTGAATGAAACCGTACCCTTCTTGTAACTTTATGTATATACATACATCTACATATATATATATATATATAAATGCATGAATATCTATATATATATATATACATATATATATATATATACGGCCAGGACGGGTGTGCTGCCCGGGAAAGTGCGTTTTGACTGCGCAGGGCCAATGTTTTGTGAGATTCTCCGTGTCGTCCGNTTTCATCAACAACATCATCATCATCATCATCAACAACATCAACATCATACCCCAAACAAACCCTAAACAAACCCTAAATAAACCCTAAGTAAAAACCATTAAAAAAAAACAAAAAAAACAAAATGAAACCTTAACTAAAACCTAAACAAACCCTAAACAAACCCCAAACAAACCCTAAACAAACCCTAAATAAACCCTAAAGAGTTGGTCACATGATAAACCTTCGGGCGGCACACCCGNCCCCAAACAAACCCTAAACAAACCCTAAATAAACCCTAAAGAGTTGGTCACATGATAAACCTTCGGGCGGCACACCCGGCCTGGGGGTATATATACATACATATGGATGAATTGAAACAATTCACCAGCCTGAAAACGTCGATCATTGTGGGATAGCTATCCCCGTCGTGACGTCGCAATCTGAGGTCGCAACATAATTTATTCATGTGTATATATATATATACATACATATATATATCATATACCCAATCCGATTGTATCATCATATTGTTGGTTGATGTTGGTTGTACATCCGCAGATACCCTATACCTTTCCAAAATATACAAATTGCTCATGTATACACCATGTTTGATGTTTAAATACCAATCTTCAACGATACATCAACCATCATTTTTCCCATAATATTCTGTGAACAAAATAAAATGTATGATATGTTCCCATTAATATCTCATCAAATGATCATCTTGGTTCCATATATGTGCAAAATAGCTTGTAAATGGAGGTTCATACCCTATTGTGTGATGAAATAGGTATTGATCCATCCCCATGTATAATATATTAAACATATATATATATATATACAGACATACATAATGGACAACGGTGGATAGATCACCGTTGACGGTGCAATACCAAATTCTGATAATCATGTTCACCATCATGTTCCCATTAAAATATGCTAATCATTATTTTCAGCACCATTTGTCCATTAAGCGTTGGTTTCTGAAAGGACTGGGAAGTGGGTTTCTGAATCGTCCAGATTTAGTTGCTGAATCAAGATTCTATTCATTGTCTAAATTGATGCATCTCATGGTTCTCGGGCAATATCCATTATTCACCATTAGCAATCATTATACACCATCATTTTCCCATTATATCCCATGCCCATCTGGATAAGTCATAGTAGTTCCCTAGCCTGAATTGGGGCTATTTTGGGATACTTACCCCTATTAACCAGCATTCCAGTGAGGTTGTAGCGAGGTCGTTGTAGTCTAGATATATAGTATACATATGTCGACTATGTAACCATTATCAACCACTATGAACCACGATTGAGCATGCTTAATATCCTGTCAGCCATAATAGGAACAATGCGTGGTTCTTGATCAATTAAACTCAGTATTAACTATCAACATCTATCTTTCAGACATTATTTTCCCATTGTATACATATCATCCCCTGTTTCAACATGATCATTTCCATGTCTGAACATCCAACCATTATGAACAATTATAAACCATGATGTTCCCATTCCATTGCCCATGACATGGGAAACGACTCATGGTGAATGGTTGCAAAGAGTACTATCTGAAAGATGTTCAAAGTCTCAAAAAAACACGTTACCCTCTGGTAAACTAACATAGCGAACTGGAAAATCACCATTTTTCATGGGAAAATTCAACTATTTCTATGGCCGTTATCCCATGTGTATCCCAATCTCCATGTCTCCCAGCGTCCCGAGATCTGCCGCACGGGCGATTTGCTCCAAAACCTCCCGGGACTCCACATGACCCGCCTCCTGGCGATGTCACGAGGAATTTCTGTGGCAATTTCCTATGATTTATGGTAGATAGAACTATAGTTAATGGATGTTCATAGGGGGTTTAAAACCAACTTGTACCTGACACCATCCTGTAAGAATGATGAAACATAGGAGTGAAGCTGACGCAAACCATGGAACATCGCAAAATTTTGTGCCGAATTCAGAACGAAAAACATGGAACTTGTACAGAAATGGGGAATGCACACGACAAACATGGCAATTTCACTCATCAAGTCGGGGGGTTCACCAAAATTAGGACCTAAGCAACAAGATTGGGGATCTACTCGCCGACAAGTAGAAACTATTGTGGATTGGTTCTACTGATTTCATCTGATTTCCTGATTCGTACTGACTGGTTGACAGGGATTCCAGGGTTCTTACAAATAAGATGTTATCACAGCCCCCTTGGCACCCTGCAGAGCCTCATACAGGGTGCTGACTACAATGACTTGCAGGCTGTGGATGGCTGTGGTATGCTTAAGGCATCCATTGCAATTGCTGATATTTCTGGCCAGGTTGGGAACCCATCGTTCGAGTCCTCGGCTGGTTGCAGGGACATCTTGTCCCATGCAGCTGAAGACATTAGCTCCTTCTGGCTGTCAGCAGTGACCCAAACAGAATCTGGAAACACAGTGATTGCCCTTGTGTCTTGATAGTGTCCGGGCATTTTTGCTGGCCTAGAACCCGAATGCCACATGGTTGGTCAGTCTTGTAGGTGATACGATGATACATTTCGTTTTGCTTTTCCCATCCAAATCCCCGCCTTTTCTTTCTGCACGCCCCTTTTGCTGTTTCAATCCCCGCTTGTCAATGTTTGAATCTCGATATTCACCACTGTGTTCTACTTGGATCCCATGAAAATTACATGAACATTGAATCCCATTCATGCAAAAACCCTAACAAACACACATAGAAATTAACTAAAATCAAGAGAATCCCGGTAAAAAACCTCAAAAATCATCAAAAATCTCAGGGAAAACTCCGAAAAAACTGCAAAATCCCGAAGCTCCACCGACTCCACGGCTCAAAACGTCCGCTGTGACCATCGTGGCACCTGGCTCAAGGCCTCGGTGGAGCGTAAGGCCTTCCGTAGCACCGCGGGACGCCAGCGTTGCAAGGTGTGGCCGAGGCCTGGTGATGTTGGAAGATCCATGGGAATGGGAACATGGCAGATATACATATATATATATATGTATATATTATATAGATATAGATATACAATAGATAGTTTGTCTGTTTTATATATCTATATCTACAGTACATCTGATCCCATGATAGATGGTGATTATCATGTATGTATATATATATATATGGATAACTAACATTTTGCTGTGGAAAATCACAATTTTCAAGTTCAGTAAATCAACTATTTCTATGGCCATTGAAAAAATAGCTTTGTTAGTTTACCAAATTGTATATGATGGATAATGATAATGATATTGTGATTCAAATTATTGGAAGATTGTATATCATGAGAATATAAATACATATATACAGTGGAAATATACCCACCTGTGAACATACAAAAAGATGTGGGAAACCGCCATGAACCACCAGTTTTGGAGGGTTTATATATATATATATATATATGTGTATCACTTATACCACCAATTTCTGGTGAATGGGGACGGTTTACGGCTTTGGCTTGACCACATTGTGTATATATATATATAGGATGATGCTGGTCATTATTTTCATTGTTATCACTGTTAATCTATTATCACTACTATATTTGTTGATGATGATGATGATGATGATGATGATGATGATAATGATGATAATGATGATACTAATAATTGCAGTAGATAATACTACCTGATAATAGCAATGCTGATGTTGATAATAATGGTAACAAGAATTATAGTCATAGTAATAATTGTTACAAAGATATAGATAATACTGACAATCATAATAAGAGTAAATAAGAGTAGTAATAGTAACAATCATAAGAGTAATCATGATAGAACTGATAACAAATAGAATAGTAGTAATACGAAGAAGAAAAATAACATATATAGACACCGTATATAAATGATGTTGCAAGCTCACCTCGCGATGTCCCGATGATGATGGTCAGGATTCGGGATCCCAAAATATAGATGGTGGCAATTTCAATGGGACAAATGATGATTAATCACTGGATGGAATGGGGTGCCAAAAATTCTCAGACCGCGTTTTTGACTTTTCACCCAGAAAATCTTGGATTTGATTTGACGCTTAAATTTAGCAACCCAAATCTCGGATTTGACAAACAAACACGAAACTCACCAGCAACAATTGTGTTTTCACCAGCAAAAATAGTCATTTTGCTTCAACAAAATGTGTGATCAAAAAGAAAAAAACAGCGACCTTTGACCAACAAGAACTGTGACTGTGACCGTAGTCAACCTGCAATCAGGTAGAGAACCATGAATCCAGTCATTTTTGGGAGGCCCAGAACCCACTTACTCGCCATCTACATCCATTTATTGGATACTGGCATAGCCCCTTATATTCCAGCTTGTGGTTTCAACCCATCGCAAAAACCCGTCGTTGGGGATCCTTGTCCCATATCTATGATTGAACTGAAACGAACAACTCGCTAGTTGTGGCGCGAAAAATTCACCTGGATGATGTGACTGTAGAAATCTGTAGAAACCTGAAATTGTTGAGAAAAGAACCACAAGAATCCCATGGTAAAATCAGGACAATGTGGAACGAATTGCAACCCACGGATTTGTCAACGATGGTTTAAAAAAAAATCCTCCGAAAAACCATCGGAACATCAGCACCATTTGGAACTTACAATCCCTTGGACCCGGCTCTGGGTCATCATCCAGTCGTTGCTCCAAAACCATCCAAAATTAGGGAGTGAATCTCTAGGACTCTAGGTAAAACCGATTTTGCACGCAAAAAACATCCAAAATGTCAAGTTTTCTTCCAAAATGTCAAGGTCTATCTCCAAGTTTGCCCCGTTCACATCCTGGCCTGGTGCCCGTAGTGCGGCCAGCAACTCTGCTTGGAAGGTCTGCCAAGTTGGACATTCGGCGCCTGACCAGGCCCCTCAAGGTGCAGGTGGGGTGACCTTAATGGGTATGGTGGGCTCATCTCCATAAGTTGGGGTGGGCTCCATCTATAGTTGTATCATGTGATGTATGTATATGTAATATCATATACATATCATATCATACATGAAATATCATATATTCGTAACATCATATATGTTTTATCCGCGTGCAACTCGAGCTCGACAAGTAAACGGATAGCTCTTTCCCTTCCAATTCTGGTGGAAGCAATGGCATATGCTTGAGCTTCGCAAACCAAGTGGAAATTCCAACTGTGAGTATTGCCATCCAACTGAACAATTTTTCCGACAGCTACACTGATGCTTCAACTCCACCCAGTGTAATGTCCCATCTAAACATGAACCAGGAGGCGCCTCCATGGACCTGAGCCGCGCCAAGTGCCGCGAAAAGCAGAGGCAAAGTCCTCCACAGCGAGGGTCCATTGGACCCTGGGGGGAAAAGATAGAGGCAAACCCCTCGACTGGTGGGTAAAAACGATGGTTCTTGAGTTTCTTGTGCTTTCCACCGATCCCAAGACTTTACAAGTTACTCCATTTATTTGTGAACTGGGATAGGGTGTCCCTAAGATGTCTTGATTTGCTCATGGATGATTCTGCTCATCAACAGCATTCTCGAGTTATAGCTCTAGTATGTTGCAGCTGTTGTGCTGCAACTGGGCAAGGGGAAAAATGTTGTTTGTCTGGTGGAGCACATGTTCGATCAGATCAGTGGCCATTTCCCACTATATAAGGTCCACGTAAGGGCTATGTAAGGGGATATACCTCAAAGGGTATAGTCTGGTTAAGAGCCCTTTGCAGTGTTTGAGAACTTGTCGTCGAATTCATAGAAGCTATGCACGTTTCACAGAAGTTGTCCATTTTTGCAAGAAGTTGTGCACGTTTCACAAGCCCCTTAGCCTCTGGTAAATTAACATAGCCATGGAAAATCACCAGTTTTCATGGGAAAATCAATATCAATACCCTCTGGTAAACTCACAGAACTATGGGAAATCACTATTCTTAATGGGAACATCGACTATTTTGAATGGGAAAATCAACTATTTCTATGGCCATGTTCAATAGCTATGTAACAAATTCCCAGAGGCGAATGACCTTCGTGTTCAACTGTGGAATGGACGGCTCCTCATGAAATCGCACCCATGGGCCACGGCATTGCTGCGCTGGAAAGGCTTGAGGCTGGATGGTGGTGCTGATACCTCAGTTTATCTACTACATATATCTATAGTCTATATTCTATCTATCTAAGTATATATATATATATATACATTACATAGTTGTATCTACTGCAGCTCAAGTAAGATTCAAAAAACTCTCGGAATGTGACCTGCAGGGAGTAAAAACCCTTGGGCCACCAGATCAGCACAAAGGGGGCACGGCTCCAAGGCTGGCTCCAAGGCTCAACCGGGGGAAAATGCTGAAACTGGCAAAAATCGCATTCTGGTATATAGAAACTGCTATTTTTGCTGAAAAAAATGGGCGGTTGTCCAACTCTTCACTCATTCTCGATAAAGCATTTCCGAACAGATCCTGCTGTTGGCACATCTGGCAGTTGTGCAGGAAGAGCATGTCACAGCCAATCACAGCGATGCGAAGGATAGTCATTCCCTCAGCGCTGGTGAAAGAAGTGCACTTGAAACCTGTTAAAACTTAAGACAGCTAGAATTAGCCACAACTGAGGTGAATTCGGAGTTCATCGATCGTGACCATCAAAATTTGGGGATTTGAACGGTGCCTCTCAAAATTTGGAGGGCCAAAAAACGATTCTTTTCACCATGCAAATGTCATGATGATCTGAAGGCCAGACAAGAAGAAAGAGACCAAAGCGCTTCATCTGCAAATCATCCCTGGGCGTAGGGAAATACCCACCAGAAACCAACACATTGAGTTTAGGATTCGGCTGGGTATCTAGGAAAAAAGGGTCATTGCAATATACTGCCAGGACAACCAGTATTTCTCAAGATATCTGCCACTCCATAGGCTATGGCTCAGGCGGAGAAGTCCTCGAAAAATGGTGGTGGTGTCCTAAAATGGTGGTACCCCCAAATCACCCATGTTATTTTCGGATTTTGCATTATAAACCCTCCAGCTATTGGGGTACCCCTCAAGCTCATCCCGCTCATCCACTTCCCAAAGATCGCATTCTTCCTGGGGCCTGGGGTTCCAGGCCCATGGTGCGCAGCATGAAAGCCCATAGGGAAGAAGATGAGACCGCTCAGAGTGAACTGAGCCAACTGGTACAGTATCCACTGAGGATCCAGGAGAGACCAGGGATACACCCCCGAAATCCACGACTTCAGCATGGTTCATCATAGTTCATCATGTTCCATCTTCAAAATGGCCATAGAATGGAGGAAAAATGGGCTATCTCCCATTATCAGACCACATGGTCGTGGGAATGGGTCGACCACCCTTGGGTCAATGGAGTGCCACCCACTAGGTATATAGACCCAATCCTGCATCATTGCCTAGTTGACGTTTAGGACATGGGGTATACCCCTAGCAATGGGATGATTTCGAGCCACCCGCACTTATGGTTTGCTACCGGGATGGGTAATATCGTTAGGTGGATCCCACATCATCAGATCTTGTTGGCTTTTGAGGCGTCCAGACTTCCCCAGCACCAAGGAGCCAAGGGTTCCATCACATGAGCTGTAGCGTCCTGGACAATTGGTATCCCAACATTCTTAGGAGATTCCAGACTGTGGGCACCAGAAATCCTAGGGAAGGAGCATCGCTTCTTCCATCATATTTCATGGTGGTACATCCCCTGTTTTGGCCGTGCCGCCATCCATGATTCTGCCATCCATTCTGCTCCTGTCCTTGAGACCTTTGCAAGTAAAGACTTGGAAGCACTCTTCGCCCACACAGGAAGGCACCCTGACGGCTGATGTAGCGACACAGTGCCAAAAATGTCGCTTGAAATCATTTTGTAGTCATGTTTCTCTGAGTCTACAAGAGGTACCCAGGTAACCTACCAGGGCCAGCAGCCGCCAGCAGCTGTCTTTCACCCCTTGCGGTTGTTTTTACTGTCCGACGCCGTGAATTCAGCAAAGACTACCTCAAAGTTGCTGATAACATTCCAAGCCCCAACAAACCCTCAAAAGAAACCAGAATCATCAAAAAAAAAAGAACATGTCTTGCACTATGACTTTCCTTTCAAAGATGTCCCCATCCGTGCCCTTGCGCGATCCGTGCTGAGCGGGGGCACTTTTGCTCCACCTCTACACTGGAGCCCAAGATGATGAGCCAACTCAGCAGCGTGGCAGGCTATGGCGGTACCAACAAAAACCCGGATCCATTTGGGCATGGGGGATCCCCATGGAAAACCATAGCTTTCAACACCAAAACGAAACCTATCGAATAACAGGGGGATGATTTTGGGGTACTCCCATGACTTAGGAAACCTTCATATTGTGTTTTCGCATTCCAAGTGTTTGGTCTCAGACCATCGAATTTTTGTGGTGTCAAAATTTTTGGCACTATTTATAGTATGTTATATACATATATATATATATATATCAATCCCTTGTGGGTATCAACCTATCCCATCTTTGGCCAAACATGTCCAATTCGCCACACCCAGCGTCAAGCGGTCCGGCATGGTCCAGCATGGTCCAGCATGGTCCAGCGGTCCAGGTGGACACGAAGCTCGCTTTGATGTCAATTTTTCTCAGGAAACCGGGGTTTGCAATTCCTCCAAACAAAAATGTTACGCCGACTATCCCATCATCCCTAAACTCTAAACCAATCCCCTTGTTCGATTCCCCGGTCATGGTGGATTATCGAAGGAAGTTTAGAAATCAAATTTCCGGCAATATGGACAGATGGAAAAGCACAGCCAGGAAGAAAGTAAGAAGATGGAGAAAGTCCGAAGAGAAAAGATGACATGAGGAGAAAGTCAGAAGAAGATGCAGGTGCGCGAAAAGGTAGGAAAGTCGTGAAACACTGTGTTTTTCCAATGTTTTGTGGCTCCGGAGGGTCGAAAAGTAGGCTCGCTAAAGCGGCGGGTGCGGAGCCATCTGGGGAGATGAGAGATGANTTTCCAATGTTTTGTGGCTCCGGAGGGTCGAAAAGTAGGCTCGCTAAAGCGGCGGGTGCGGAGCCATCTGGGGAGATGAGAGATGAAAAATTGCACGCCCTTGTGGCACGAAGCACATTTTGAAGTGAAAAGATACAAAACACCTCAGCTTCGGAGCACTTTTGGAAGTTGAGATGTGGAAAAAGTGCACGGCGCTGTGGCGAGAAGCACATTTGGAAGTAAAAAGTGTTAAAAACTGTCATGTTCGAAAACTTTTTGAGCATTTTTTGAAGTTGTGACGTCGAAAAAATGCACGCCGTTGTGGCGCGAAGCACATTTGGAAGTAAAAAGTGTTGAAAACTGTCACGTTTGGAGGACTTTTGGAAGTTGAGATGTCGAAAAAGTTCACGCCGTTGTGGCGCGAAGCACATTTGGAAGTGAAAGTGATTCAAAAAAAACACGTTCGGAGCACTTTTGGAAGTTGTGGTGTCGAAAAAGTGCAAGCCGTTGTGGCGCGAAGCACATTTGGAAGTGAAAATGGAAAAAAAAACACACGTTCGGAGCACTTTTGGAAGTTGTGTTGTCGAACTTTGCACTACACTACAGCGTACTACGCTACACTACACTTTACTACAGTCAGCTACAACTGCCCCTACAACTGCAACTACAAGCACAACAACAAATACAGCTAACAACTACCACTACCGCTACAACTACAACCACAGCTACAACAACTACAACAACTACAACTACAACAACTACAACTGCAGGAACAACAACAACAACAACAACAAGAACAAGAACATGAACATGAACATGAACATGAACATGAACATGAACATGAACATGAACATGAACATGAACATGTACAGCAGCAAGTACAACTACTACCACTACACTACACTACACTACACTGCGTTGCACTACAACTACTACTACATCTACAACTACAACCACAACTACAACTACACTGCGCTTCCTCCAACCACTTGTCGGTCCATCAGTGGGTTCGCTCTGCCATCTCAGGACTTCACCAAATTCTTCCGGGCGTCCCTGCCGAAAGACACGTGCTGCGCAGAGGATGCTCATGGCCACACAAACGCCCATCACCAGGTGCCTACAGCAGGTACCCACAGTGAATTTTGATGTGACTGGAGTGTACTTTTGGGCCCGGTGATGGTGTTCATCACATGTAGGGCTTCTGAAAAACCGATTCAACCAACAATCGATGGGATATCATGGGGTACTTTCGGTACGATCTGCACAAATTGAACATGGGGTCAGGTGAGAAACGGTTCTTTCCCAGCCAGATTGGTCCCGCCTAAAAATGAAGTGACATGATGAAGCCGCACAGCCATGCTGGCTGTAAGATTTTTTGTCGCGCAGTCATAGAGACAACTGGAAAAATGAACGTTGCACTGGCCAATCTGTCACTGAGTGTTTGAATTCACATGTTCCCGCTTCTTCATCACCTCTTCATCACCGCGGCCCAAGATTATGCACCGAGGACGCTTTTCCAAAATTCATCCAAAGTTCTTGTTCGTTGGAAACCTTCGCCTATTTAAAAAAATATAAGGTTGTCATATTTCACCGCCGTTCCTCAAAGAAATCCGTACAACGGCAAATTTTCTGAATAAATTTGCATCATTGAGGAATGCTTGGGTTTGTCTGAAAATGGGGTACCCCAAATCCAATGCTATTCCCATGGTTTATAATCATTCCATATCATTCCCCTTGGAAAACAGATAGCCATAGCCGGAACGTTTCCAGACCCACGACTTGGGGTGTCGCCTGCGACTTGGTCCACATAGAAAGGAAGCTCCGAACCTGGGCATTGGGTCGATTTGGCTCTTGGGATGGTGTTCTCCATTGGAAATTGGTGCAACATGGTGACAAAAATATGGAAAAAATGGAAAAACAAGTACGAAACTCAAGATATCTTAAGATTCTCCGATGTTTCTCGGCCCGCAAAAAACGTCCCGCTGAAAACCATTCCCACGGCTCCACACGCATGGCTTTCCCCCATGGCAGCTTGAAGGGTCGTCAAGCCGCGCGTTGAACGCAGAGATAATTCCAGTGACGTGAAGTCATGACTCATCAACTGATGATTCTGACGGGATGGTAGATGTCATTAACCTTCGTTAAGTATTAGATAATGATAATCTAGCTTCAAAATGATGTGCTTTCTGAAAGATCAGTGTCCAGGACCGCGATCATCATTGGAGTCCTTTGATGAGACAACTGGACCGTCTTGGTCCAAAGGGTTCACTACCTGAAATTGAGCCACTGATGGCTGCAAGATTCGAAGGAAACAAGCTGCCATAGATTGCTCATCCTTGCATAGTCTTGGAATTCGGTCAGGAAACTGTCCGAACGAAGCCAGACAAGATCTGATTTGTTTGCACCTCAGCACCCAACAATGACCATCCAACCACTCCTATCTTCCAAATAAACCCCCTAATCCCCTTGTTCTTAACGATAGTAGATACATACATACCTCTTTATATGTAAATATGTGTGTGTATTGATATTATCATCTGATTCACCCATTCATGGAGTGGGTGATCTCCCCTTTCAAGTCGCTGGAATCAGTGACATCCCTGGCGCCTCCCTGGCCCCCTGGTCCTTTGGAATTTTTGGGCTCCAATCGGAGCGTCGGAGCGTCGGAGATCTGGCTCCATGGCTTTCTTACCATGTCTACTGGTATGATCAGAAAATGTGGTAAACCCAAGAAAGGAACATATTATCACATAATATACCATCTGGTATATTAACATAGACCCTGGCAGATAGGAGTTGGAAGATTAGTTTCCTCTAAAAATAGCTATTCTCAGGGTTTATGTTAATATACCAGAGACTAACAGATATGTATACTGTAAAAAGCAAAAAACAATTACATATAGTGGAATATAGTAAAATATAGTAAGATACAACAAAGTATCATGAAATATAGTAGACTTATAATGTTAGAAAATATGCTACGATGCAACAAAATACAAAATATACTGAAATACGATAAAGTATTGCAAAATATCATAGATATAATAATAGACTATATATCATTGGCTTCAGCAGATCACATTGCTGGTAAACCCATACCCCAGTACAGCAATACCCTAGCCCTTTATGGGACCCATAACTTGACAATCTGGATGTTTCTGGGGTGTGTTGCTTGTGTTTCTGAAGGGATGAATCGGCTTAAATTTTGAACTCGGCTTGCGATTTAGGGAGGATAAGTCTAGAAGTATTGCGCCTTGTCTTTATTCAGGGCTATCTTCATGTATTTTGGGGGCAGCATGCAGGGATAGCTGCCGATTTTTACGGACCTATGGACACATCAGAAGATGAAACAAGTAAGATGGCTACTTGGTCCCTCCGCATCTCGCAGGTAAACTGGAGCACTCCGCTGAAAAACCAATTCGTCCTGGCATTGCCCGGCATTTTTCACCTGGCAAGTGAAACTGCTTCGCTGTCACCGCATAAAACTCATTTGCTCGTGGCTACTTGGCACCTCAGGAAAGCTGTCGCTGTCCAATCAGGATGGTTTTCGTAGTCAAACTTGACCAACTAAGCGGCCTGAATTTTTGCTCCATACCCAGAGACACTGAGAGATGCTTAAGCATTTCGCCGGTGCTGTTTTCTGCATTTTCAAAATGCCATTTAAGGCCTGTTGTCATTTGCCGATCTTGGATGTGGAACATTGTGGAACTATGTTGGTTTGTCTGAGAAATATGACTGGCCCAAAACTGTTGTTACAGTACGCCTCTTCTCTTGGCTCCTGGCGCTTAATTTGGGATGCCCGCAGCCGCCTCACAGAGCAGTTTTCACGTGTCAGTAAAAACATGTTCCACGAATTCTCATGATGAAAACAACCAAACCACAATCACGATCTTGACTAGTAATATTATAGTTTATGACTTATGAATACTTGTGATGTTTCCCCATGATTATCCATGATTTTAATCACAAATCCCATGAGAACTTGGGCCTCCCATCATTCCACAACCCCCAAATAACGCCTCCCGGGCACGCCGCGAGCGGCGCCGTGGGGCCTGGGATTTTTTCGCAGCTACCAATGGGGCATTGTTTACACTTTTTGCTGTTGAAGCATGTTGAACCATCTCAAATTTGGTGTGCATTATATTTATATCTATATCTATTATATATATATATAATATGTATATATATATATATAGATATACATATAATATATATATATATACATACATATTATATATATATATACATATTATATGATGTACATGCATATAAATGTTTACATATATAGGTATACACTGTATTGACCCACACCAAACTGGAGGTGAAACGGTTGGTGCCCCCACACCGGGCGGAAGCGGAATGGCTTCGTAACCAGCACGACCTGGGAAAATCCGAGAAAATGCGCGGAAAAACTGGGAAAATCCCGGGAAAAACGTGGGAAAAAAATTTGGAAAACCTTGGAAAATCCCAGGAAAACCTTGGGAAACCTTGGGAAGAACTGGGAAAAATCTTGGAAAACCCGGATTTCTGAATCAGCGTCAAGGTGTTCCCCCGCGTTTTCGTGCCAAAAACCAGATCGATTGGGCGGACCAGATGTCCATTCCATAGTTTCCATATGGCATCATCAGGGTATCTGCGCCATTTTGGCCTGCAACATATCTCTGGGGCCCAGAATCTTTATACATTGCCACTAGGGGGCATCAACTTTAAACAAGCATTACCCTCTGGTAATTCACACATGGAAGCCATGGCCCAATTGGATCGATGATTTAACGAAATTAAACATGGTGACTTTCCACTTCACAAAATGTTAGTCATCACTACTAGTATCAGAGGCTATCCCTTTAAAAGCTCAGTTCACTTTCGGCATGGCTCCAAGGTGAAGATGGTGGCCATCGATCAACCATCAGATTTCATGAGGCGCCCTATTTTCAGACAAACAGATTTCAAGATCCTCCAAAACCTGACAGTTTCGGGGGCCAACTCCTGCGAAAAAAAAGTTTCGGTCCCTTCCCGAAAGTTGCTTTTCAATGTTTGCCACTGTCGCACCTGTCGCACACGACCCAGCTGGCTGAAGATGTTCGATCAGATTCATCAAGTTTTCGAGGTCTAAAAGGGCTTGCTGTACCAAGCTGTACCAAGCAGGCGGAGCTAACTCATGATTTCAGCTAGCGGAGCTAACTCCTATCAGAGTTCCCCCTATCCTGTTCCGAGTCTTGAGGTACAATAGATCACACGTCTGCCTGCAGGTTCAACTGCACTATTCTCATATCGGATCCATCGCTACTTTGTAGATATTGCCTCTCCACAAGGCATCTAGCACCATTTCTCAGATCCACATTTCTCAAATTTTGGACCACAAAAACAGGATTTCAACAAAAAATCCCCACCATTGATCCAGTCAAACGACCAAGCTGGTGGGTCGTACATCTTCGCCGTTGTGTGGCTACATGGCTACTCCGCTCTCCGGAGTATTCCGAGAGGGCGATTTCTCACCGAACGGGGCAGAGTTCAGATCAGTCAGGGCGCTTGGGTCAAAAAGAGCCCATGGAGGAATCAATTCCTTGAACGTGATGCTTGTGCTGGACTCGAAATGGAGATGTCATCCAGAAATATCGACATTCCCACCAACCAATATAAAGATTGAGTCCTCTAATATAGCGTTTTGCTGTTTTGCGATAATAAAATTATGAGGATGTACTAATCAACTATAGTCCGGTTGTTACGAATTGTGGCTCTGTGGCCCTATGAAACCCACATACAGTCACGTAGAGTATGATCCTATAGAATACACATCCCAAGAGGAAGCTTGACAACAAAACGACCCTCCGAACCTGCGTTCAACGTGAACGCTGCAACGGAACGATTTCCGCAAGGGAAGCGCTGGCGCGCAAGCGCAGACTGCTGGTCACACTGAAGGTGTCCAATTGGGGGGTAAAAATGGAGGCTCCACCAGCTTCCAGAACCGAAAAATCGGGCATTGTTGGATGGATCTTGGGAAAGGTTTGTCTCTTGGGTTGCCAGCAGTCCGGCACGGAAATTGGCTCTTGCCAAATCTCAGCCGCAAAGACCTTTTCGAAGAAAAGCTTCTTCCGCTGAGATGGAAAACACGGTCGCGGCCGGCGCCAAAGCAGCGCCGGCTCGTGGCCCTCAAAATTTGAAAGGAACGCAGTGATGACAACTTTTGACCCCTGGCGTTCACCAGAGTTGCGTGTTGCTTCATGGTTTCAATGGCAAATGATGACCAGAAAGCATCCAGGAAGGTTGAATAGGGTTAGGATAGGCGGCAAGGAACTAGCCCGGAGGTTTCAAACACATTTGACACAATGCGAATCAAGGCTGAAAATCAAGAGAACCAGACACCTGGATACCTTCAGCAATTCCATGACATCATTTTTGCATAACAGTTGCAATAATTTACCTTCTTTACAAGCTTTTCAGGGTCAAAAAAGTGCCAAGAAGCACGAGTCGCATCCATTGGTCTCTGCCAATGATCATCCCGCTTCCACGGTTGCTTCGACTCATAATGGCTGTCGAACTGTGCTCGGATCACGCAAGCAGCAGTGGTATTGTAAGGATCTCAGGAGGTGTTTGCAAAGTATTCAACTTTCCGGTGCTAACTGCGGTCATTGTTTCCACGCGGACAGATTTGTCTATGTAGGAAATTAAACTCAGTGTGTGTATCTGATTGTACCCTCTGCGTATGCAATGTACTGTGATGTGATGTGATCTTATGCTATGCTATGTGTATGTACATATACATGTATTATATACGTATACGTGTGTGTGTGTGATTGTGTAATAATCTTATGCATATATTTTGTGTATATGTGTTATGTGTATGTATGTGCTATGTATATTCATATAAATGTATACATATATACATTAGTGTGTGTGTCTTTTGTATACATGTCATGTTGTGTATATACATGTACTATACATGTGTGTGATGTATATCTCTTATGTATCTGTGTTTTGTGTATATGTGATCTATATCTGATGTCTGTAGACATACATATACATATGTGATGCATATGTATGTATGTATGTATGTACGTACGTACGTACGTACGTACGTACGTACATATGTATGTATGTATGTATGTATGTATGTGCGTAGATACGTACGTACGTACGTACGTATGTATGTATGTGCTTGTGTCATGTATACATGTTCTGTATACAGATTTATCTACACATGTTATGTATACGTGTTTTTATTTAAGTGTATATGTATATGTGTGGATGCGTGGTGTATAATGTTCTGTTTATAAAGTATGTGTGTATGATGATGTATATAGATATGTTATGTGTATATGTATATGTGTTACGTATGTGTTATGTGTATGTGTTATGTATATGTGTTATGTATACATGCTATGTATACATGCTATGTCTGTTATATTGTGTATGCTGTGTTATGTTGTGAAATTGTCTGTTGTGTTATGTCATTTTCTGTTCCTTGATGTTATCTTATGTTCTGTTATGTTTGTATGTCATGTCGCATCGTGTCATGTCATGTCATTTACATATACATATATAATTCATATATGCATATACATATATATATATATATGTATATTATACTATATATATTATACTATATAATACTATATATATATTATACTATATATAAATCATATATGCATATACACATACATATACATACGTATATCTGTATACAGTACAATGATATTTGCGCTGTTGAAATGAAAACATTGAAATGAACTCCCGAGTTGCCTGAGCTGCTTGAACAGAGACCTTGTTGCAGAACCTTCAAAAAAGTGCCCGCTTCTCTCAGCGGGGTGCCTTGAACGAGGCGCACTTGAAAAATGTGGCGCCACGGCATAGGGTGGCGCTTGCCCGGTCAAGTGGCGGTTTCCAATATAGGGACCCCATATTTGCGCCATCGCTTTCTGAAAACTCGCCCATATTTTCATCCAATGTAGGGGTCTTGTCGGGTCCCTTTCTTTTGTCCTTTTAGGAAACCACCAAGAGACCCAACGACCTAACTTGAACAGCTGGGATCAGATGTGCTACCGAAAAATGTGTGCTTTCTTGTGATGTTGACCACACACCTGACACCCGTAGGTCTCTGCATATCACGTTGCAACAACAAACGGCAGCTGGTAGATCTGGTAGATGATCACCGTCTTCCTATCCACGCCCAGGGCCGATCTCGTCATGTTGAACTTGAATGTGCCAGTTCCTTCAAGACCAATATCAAATTATTCAATACTATACCCCAGTTAGATTCACGTATAATATCATAATAATGTCCCCACTTCGAATCATGGCTTACCAAGACAAAAACAAAAATGGGATTTCCTGGGATGACGCCATCAGGTTTCCAGCTCGACTGTTGGACATTCCCAGATGCGATTTTTTTGGTATGATGTCCTACAGCACCAGTGTTTGCTGGTTTCATAATGTTAAATCCCCGTGTTTCATGATAAAATACGAAAATACCTATCTTTAACCAACATTTAACCATCATTGTCTCATACATATTGCCCATAAATTATCCCATCAAATATCCCTGTTCAACCACAGATTTAAAAAATCACTGGGGTGTGTCACCCCGCAGCTTCTCTCTGTGTAGCTCCCTGCCGTTGGCACCTCAGGACCCCATCAATCGATCTTCTGCATTTGGCAGCATCGTCACCTGCCAGGTCTCTGGTGGAAGGTTGCCTGAGTCCTGGAGGATGTCCTGCTTTGTATCATCAACCACTGTCCCAAAAACCAAAAATGCCTTGCTGTGCACCCTACCAAAAACAAGCAACAAGAGAAGTACTTGGGAGCCAAGGATTGCCCAAGTGCTCTGCCTGAATCGGAGGTCTGAGAGCGATGTGAACAGCAAAAAGATCGCGTCGCTTGGGATTACAGACAAGCTGAGATCCCTAACATTTGCTGCTGAATACATTGAATACATAGAATTCCTGCACCAGTTTCTCATTCGTAGTAAATCAAACGATGACATCCTTGTAGTCACTTCACAGTCACCGGTTGACTCCAGGAACTGAGTCAGCCACCAAAAAACCCGCCGGGGCACCTGGTACACGCAGTGACACACATCTACCACGGCCTGGTCAACGAGGCCATAGAGTCATGGAGGTTTTGAATTGGGACACGCATCAAACTATTGAAATGGGTGATCTTCGATGCACAGGATGGAAACCCCAGATATGTTTGTTGGTTTACAATCCCTTTTAACATTGTTATGTTCCCTTAACCAACCCTAGGTATTGGAGTTGTGTTCACCAACTTAGCTATGGGGCCCCCACCCTGCCAAAGGTCTTTTGTCACATCTCCACAGCCAAGCTGCATACAGCGGCTTTCCACTCGGAAGCTCCGTCTTCAGGTCAAACTCAAAGGCTAACGATCCATTCAGAAACAGCGAGATTTGCGAGCCCTGCCGGATTCAATTGGTCGTGTTTGGCGCAAGAAACATGGCCTAGACCTGCTAGTGAACCTCCCACGTCAGACAGGTGTTGCTTCCATCGAAAACTCTTCTATGGGGGGTCGTAAAATTGGGGATTCCCAAGTCACCATGGGTTTCAATACTAAAATGGTCCATGACTTGCATGATTTGGGGTACCCCCATGACTTAGGAAACCTCCAAAAATGGCCAATATCTCATGGCCCAACTTCCATGTTCCTCAAACTTGGGCCTCTGCTCCACCTGCCTGCCGTTTTCGGTAGCGACCTAAAGCGTGATGGCAACTGAAGATTGTGTCTGTGTGAGGAAATAGTGATCCCCAAAGAGATACAGTAGAAAAGTCACCATGAAAATAGTGAAGATTCACGTGTCTACCCATTTTTAGGGGTTACTATAGTATGTATGACGAAAATGACGACGACGACAACAACAACAACAACAACAACAACAACAACAACAACAACAGTGTTGATAGATATAGTAGTAACAATAACAATAGTCATGATGATAGCAATAAGAATAATAACAATAGTGATGATAGCAAATATACAGTAATAGCACTAAACAATAAATAAGAATGATTTACAGCGATGACAATAATCAATGGGTTATCCATAGATGACAACCACAATAAGAACCAGAATATCAAATCATCAAAAGACATGAAAGAGAAATCATAAGAATCAAAATGCAAAAAAATCTTTCCTGAAATTTCCGCGAAGTTGGAGCCAAGAAATCCGGCCACGAATTACCCTCTGGTAATGATTAACAGTCAGCTCTTGAAAATGGCCATAGAAATAGTTGAATTTCCCACTAAACATGGGGATTGTCCAGTTCGCTATGTAAACGTTTACCAGAGGGTAGAAATTTGCCTGGGTGGAATCTCCAATCCATGTCGAGCAACATCCCAAGACATCGCCAGGTCGTGGAACAAAAGGTGCCACACGTCGGTGATCGGGCAAGGGCACCAGCAACTGACCTAGGGACAAGAAATGGATATTAAGTGGGATAGAAAAGTAGTGAAATCACCAATATTCTGAATATATATATATATCATATATATATATATATACAACATTATATGAATAACATTTTATATAAACAAAACATTGTATGTGTGTACATCTAAATATTTAGAGAGAGAGGGAGAGATTATATATATATGCATGTATATATGTACATACGTGCCATGGTCAAAAGATATATGTGGTATTGTCATCCATCCCAGAATGGGAATCCAAGACGTAGTGGGGAGTAGTGGGTATACATATATGTATACTATGCTCTGATGTATTAATGTAATTATATACAAATGTATATATATATATATAGGGTCAAGGCTTGGGGTTCCCCGGAGCTTGGAGGAACCCCTGGTCTACAGAAGGGGGGGGGGGGGGGGGGGGGGGGATAAGGGCATGTTTGTTGGGTAAGNGGGGGGGGTGGGGTGTGATAACGTCATGTTTGTTGAGTAAGAGAAGAAGATGCTGCAGTAGTAATCTTCGTTGTTGTATACAGAAGGGCCGGGGGGGTGGGGGGGGTGTAATAACGTCATGTTTGTTGAGCAAGAGAAGAAGATGCTGCAGTGGTAATCTTCGTTGTTGTATACAGAAGGGTGAGGGGGTGGGGTGTAATCACGTCATGTTTGTTGAGTAAGAGAAGAAGATGCTGCAGCGGTAATCTTCGTTGTGGTATACGTTGAAGCTGCTGTTACGTTGAAGATACTGTTACGTTGAAGATGTTGTTACGATGAAGCTGTTGTTGAGTTGAAGATGTTGTTACGTTGAAAATGTTATTACATTGAAGATGTTGTTACGTTGAAGATGTTGTTACGTTGAAGATGTGGTTACGTTGAAGATGTTGTTACGTTGAAGATGTTGTTGAGTTGAAGATGTTGTTACGTTGAAGATGCTGTTACGTTGGAGATGTTGTTGGTGCTTTGCCTCCTGCTAAGAGCTTCAAGACGCAGTTGCGTACCTGCTGAGAAAAAACCATGCGCATTTCGCCCATGGTTCTCCAATGAATTATGACATTTTGCTCTCTTCAAAAAATAATGACAAAATCTGCGAGTGCTCATTTACAGTGATTTTAACAACCAACCCCTTGAACATCAAAAAAAATCATCAACTTCCTAAGTTTCATTCCAACATACCTGGAACATGTTGTCCGCGATATGGATGTCTTCCCTGAAATGGCCAATTCATGCAGAACCACGAAATGCTGTAAAATACCGTAAAAAAATGACATTTTCTCAGAAAGAATAACTTGCACCTGCATCGCGGTCCGTGGAACCACAAGCCTTCACCCTATATATATATATATATATATACATATACAAACTCTAGCACTGTATTCGTGGATTGATGACCATCCTTAATATGCTCCAATTTCCCCAGTTTTGACCATGGCACATATGGTGAGGATTCCTGGCTTTTTGTCCAGTGTTTTTGCATCATTTTAGAGCATCTTCAGCAAAGCCATAGATCTTCTCCATGATTTGGCTAAAAAAAACATAGTAAGTATACCTACCAGATTAATATCTACCAAAGACCATAGATTTCACCAGGTGACATGCACTTAGCACATGGCGTCCCCGTCCCCGTCAGTCCCAGCGTCGTTCTGCCCCCGTCTCCACGGCTTCGCGCAGCTTCGCGGCACGAGCTTCGCCCAGGCGGAGCCAGGCTTCGGCAGCTCCGCCGATGTGCACCGAGTCACCCAAGCAGTAACTGTGAGGCAGTTCACCACAGAAATACCTGGCAGAACTTGGGAAGATCTGGGATGATGATTGGTTAAAAAATCTGGAAAAAGTCACGTTTGCACGAGATTCATTGGAACACCTGGCAAAAAAAAAGGCCATGGAAAGTATGGTTTCTGGTAGATATATGGAGTATGTAAGAGAAAAGAGGGGACCAACAGGGGGAAACCACTGGATCACTCCTCGACATCAAAATCAGACAAACGCCCTTTTATTCAGCGGGCGCTTGAGCCAAGTGCAATTGGCAGGCTACTACATGACCTTAACCCGGATGGGGAAAGGGAATGATTCCTACTCTATGTACATGGCTCTCCTACATCTATCGCTTCTAGATATAGGATGCTTTGGATATGACTGTACAACCATTNCGGATGGGGAAAGGGAATGATTCCTACTCTATGTACATGGCTCTCCTACATCTATCGCTTCTAGATATAGGATGCTTTGGATATGACTGTACAACCATTGTTGGGGGTTGGTCTGATAGCTAATCTACAACCACTACGACCTAGGCATGAACATAGCTACAAATAGACTGTACATGTGGGGCTACCGGGGTCGTAATATTTCAACTNTTGGTCTGATAGCTAATCTACAACCACTACGACCTAGGCATGAACATAGCTACAAATAGACTGTACATGTGGGGCTACCGGGGTCGTAATATTTCAACTATGTAACTATAGTTGAGTATGGTTTATGGTAGAATGTTTATACTTAATGGGTTTCTAAATCAACTTGGAACTGGGGCGGCCAAGAAAAAACCAGAGATGATTAATAATATATTGGGATGATTAATGCTTCATGATATATTGGTTCACCAAAGAAATACCTAGCTTTACTTGGGATGAACTTGGGATCCTTAATTATTTTTTGTTTTTGGTATTGGGATATACTGGGAAGATGAATGGTTACCAACTACAACTGGGGGACAATTGTTTTATAGGGAATTGTTTATTGGGATTGGGATATACTGGTAAAAACGTGGGATGATCGATGATTAATGATCTATATGGGATGTTTCATTGAGTTGATCAATGAAACATCTAGGGATGTTTGAAAAAAGCTTGGGAAGAACCGGGGATGATCATTGGATTTATCTTGGGAAGAGCTTGGGATGATTAATGATGAATGATATATATATATATGCATTGGTGATCTTTGGGAAAATGATGATCAATGGTTGAATATTGGGAAAAGCATAGTGGGAGATGATCATGGCTGGGAATGAGGGACTTTGTTTGGAAGGGGGGTAAGCTCTGTTTGGGAAAAAATTGGCATGATTAATGATCATAGCTGGAAGGGGTGGGATATATTGGGATGATTAACATTGATGAAGGATGATTATTGGCTGTTTGGTGGTGGAGCCAGCTGAAGCTCATTTCGGAAAGAAAATTGGGATGATAATCCCAAAAGTAGCAAAAAATACAGATTGATAAGAGGATGATTGATGATCTTCCGGATTTGTTTGATGATGACATATGGAGTTGTTAACCATCCATGGTGCCCTTTGGTTATTTAACATAGCTATCGAAAATGGCCCGTGGAAATAGATCATGTATCACGATTTACTGATTTACCTATTAAAAATGGTGCTTTTCCAGTTCTACGGAAAAATAACTATCCATTGTAAGTTTAAGCATTGTGCACTGCTGATCATCTGTTTTTTCCATATACACTTCTCTCTACACGTCACGGATCCCCCTTTCGTACAAGGTAAGGCTCCCTAGTTGCAAGTTGGTCTGTAAACCAACCTATAGCTATTGAGATATATATGTATATATATATATATATATCTACAGTAGTAATCAACTATAGCTACATGTAACAAAAAAACGTATACCTACTACCAACCATGGTTAATGGCCATTGAAGCCAGGGCCATGGAAATATCCAGAAATGGGGTCATCTTCTGTGGCTATGTGAAAAAAGCACCACAGGGGCGATGGAGTCGATATGAGTCTATCCACTCAGTTGTGAGGCCCGGGAGCACATTGAACATATCACTTGTGAATATGCGGATGGGTCAAAATTCAAGCTCTATGGAACCAAGATTTGAATATATGTGTAGTACTAACCATCTAATCCTTGGGATACCCTGTTTTGACCTATGCCTGTACCTATATCATATCTTACATCTACACCGATGTAAATTGCTAACATCTACCTTATATATTTTCATTGAATGACCTGTGCAGTTTGAATCCGGAGTTGATAAATGGCAGGTCGCTTGAGTAAAAAGCATCGACGATCTATGGCAAGCCTTGAACTTGGTGGTTGGATGCCGGAAAAGTCAGGATCTTCCATGGGAAACATCAAGTGAGAAAAGGGCATATCCAGAAATAACACTTGCAACCCCTGCTGCAAATTGGCTGGGCCGCATTTTTGGAGTACGTTTGCCCTGGCAAATTGTGGACTCCAGTTTAGAATTGTACACAAAATGCACAATCCACAAGATACGTCATGGAACAACTCATCCCCTGTAAACTCACATAGAAACGGGAAATCCCCAATTTCCTTTGGAAAATCCTGCAAAGTTGCACTCGATCAGTAGATCCTCATATAGATCCTCTGGTAAACCAGCATACCTGTGGTGAAAAAAAACATTTTTGCATAGGTAAAGAGTCAAAATAAAATTGTCCATTTTCTATAGCTATGTTAGATTACTAGAGGCTACACTTTTTGTTTACCTCCACATATCCACACCGCTACCGGGAAAATATACGCGCCTCTTGGCTTGAATCTCATGTGGACTTGTGCAGGTGAAGCCTCCAAAAGCGGCGCTTCAACGAGCATGGTGGGTTGAGTTTGGCAAAACCATTTTGGCACCGTTACCTCTCCAGAAAACATCAAGAAAAAACGACACCAGAGAAAACTAGTTGAGAAAACTAGTTGTTATATGTTGTTATGTATTTTTGGGCCCGGCACAATGCCTTTCCGCGTGTAACAGGAGACATTTCTTCCTTTTTGTTCTCTGCTCAGAATGCCAAAACCATCCTGAGACCCATTTCATCCTGCGCCTAAGAATGGCAAGCGGGAGGTCCAAGAGTTTAAGGTGCCATCCACTGAGATACTGAAGAAGTAGCCTAAGTCGCAAGGTGTGGCAACGGTGCAACCGATGAATGATTGTTGGTAATGTTTCACAATGTAAACCATTTAAAGCTATCCCAATATACACATCTAATTGTGATATGTCATATGAATCTTACCATTCGCCCATATTCCATATATCATAGGTGAAAAAGTGGATCATCCAAGTGGCTACCATCCTGCTGTTCATGGATTTCTCGATGGCTCAAACAAACACAGCCGCGTGGAAGGTGAGCTTCACGTCGCATCACACTGGACATGCACTTCAGCATGATGCACCTCATACGGACCGCAGGGGATGACTGGAATCCGCTGCCGAAGCCGGGAAACTCACAGATATTTGTAATTATATATATATATATAATTCTATATATATATATATACATAAAATCATTTATATACATATATATATATTGGTTCTAATGTACATCATCTACATGATGCAGATGATGCACATAATGTATAGAATGTATGATGTACAAAATGTACAAAATGCACAAAATGTACAAAAAGGTATGTAATATCCATAATGTATATGATGTAGATACTATATGTAATGTATGTAGTGTCTAACACGTAGATGTTGCGCGTGTATACATACTATGTACATCTATGTGTATATATATGTATGGTATGTAGTGTAGCAATGTACATACTAAATTGATTACAGATGTGTATATATATATATATACACATATGTAAAATGCAAATGTAAATAATAATGGTAGCAATATGTCTACATACGTTCTGCATACAAAAACATGCATGCATGCATGCATGCATGCATGCATGGATGGATGTGTTAAAACTCAAACTTGATGTTAGGTGGATGCAGGCAGTTGGCTCTCACACTTTTCGATGTCACTCGATGACAGCTCAAGGGCCCTGATGAGCCCAGATGTCCAAGACACTCAGATGTGTCTCTGATACACACAGCATGATGTACATAAGGATGCATGTACGTTAACACGCCCCCTTGGCATAAAGATATATTTATCTTTGATGCCACAACTGATGTAAAGATTTCACATAACTGAAACTGATGTTGAATGATGATCACTACAGCGGATGCGCAGAAACGAATCTAACTACATTAGATGTCTACAAAGATTGTGAGGTGGATGACACCTGTACAG
>BGPT01001454.1:15428-123154 GCA_003297045.1 Symbiodinium sp. clade C Y103 | reverse complement strand
CGCAGTCGTTGTCATCTTTGAGATGAATCTGAAGTTCAATGAATTTGACTTCGGACCGATTGGTTTGTCTCGCGACCATCCCAGATCTACATGAAAAATGATGTTCGTGGCAAGGTCATCCAGGCTTCAGCCGAGTTATTTCAGCATGGTCCCCTCATCAATTTATCATACTTGTATTACCATTTACCCTCTGGGAATCAAACATGACCATGGAAAATCCACCTCTGATAGATGATTCTGCCATGCCCATTTGTAGGGAAGTAATGTGGTAAACCCAATTTTACAAAATACTTACCATTTTTGGAGGGTTTATACCACACATTTCTCTGGTTGGGTTTAGCACATCAAAAATGAAATTGGTTGGTTGCCTTGTTTTGTTTCCCCACCATATACGATAATGAGTTTAGTCAATGATCAATATGCTTAAGGAGAGTGGCTCAACAAACAAGTGATATGATAGCCCAAAGGGGCCAAGATTGGGATAATAGCGACCTCAATCAACTTCACCATACTAGAAAAAGCCAGGAAAAAAAAACACATGAAAACAGACTTCAGGGCTTCGAAAGGATTGAAAGATCCTGACACATATTAAACATCACCAGCTAAAACATATGTTGCGATGATCCAAGATTGATCATGAATACAAATGATGCAGAAGGATGAAAATAGGCTTGAAGCTATGATCCTTGCTACATTTCGTTGCAGCATCCCTCTGATGGCCGTCTTCCTTTTCGCTTGATACGATCCGAATACAACCGCCAGTTGAAAAGACATCGAGGCTGGAATTGATGGACTTAGAATGGAAGATCTTTAGCAGTTCTGTTTTTTGTGGGTTTTTCTTCAAGTGATTCATGGAGTTTCAGAGTGTTTGAGCTGTTTTCAGTTTGTGCCAGCCGTGGAGAAAATCGCTAAGTGCTGAAAGTCATAGACCATTGGCTGTGCCGCCAGGCGGCCAAGCGCCAAGCACATGTGGATAGCTGATGCCCCCAGCTTCGTGACAGACAAGACTCGACTTTTTTGTTGGTTTTTTGGGGCATCACACAGTATGCTAAAGTCTGATATATGAAAAGGTATTGTATTTCTCACAGGCAATTTCAGTAGTCTCATTCTCGCGCACTGCGGGTCAGAAAGCTGTGTTGGGGGACGTTGGAATGTTCAGGGGAGCCAGTGGTAAATGTATTGTCATTGTAGGATGATATGACTGCATGATATACTGGTGATACAATCTTATGTGTATATATACATTATATACATCGACAATGAGGTGGTAAGATAGCAAGTGGTAAATTTTAAATGTATAGCAATCATCCTAATACTTTGTGACATATGATTTATCGAACTCATTCCTATGTTGTCTCCCTCAAAGTCAGAAGTCATGAAGCCTGGAGTGACATATCTTAACTACGATTGAACAATACACTCCGGTGTTATCAAACATGGCAAACTGGGAAATCATGGATGCATATAATATATATATATATATACATACACGGTGTTTGAATGGGGAAATGATACATAAATGATGTTTTAATGGGGAAATTGGGAAATCATATGCAACTGGTGTTTCAATGGGTAAATAATCGAAGTAAATGGAATATTTTCCAACAAGCCACGTTTGATTAAATGGAACTAAGGGACAGAATGGAGGGTTTGACTTCGCAAGAACTGGGATTCAAACTGATACTGGTAGCGTCAACACGAATGACTACCGCTGCGCTGTTTAATTGGAGGGATGCAATTTTTTGAGAAAATAGCATCGTTTTCAGGGTCCCCACCATTTTGCATAAACCAGGTCTATCAATTTAATTCGAGGTTGACATGAAGGTAAAATCGAAGCCATAGGATGATGCTAAATGGGGAAAAGGGAAGGATATGATTCATACAATATGAGAATTCCGGATAGACCCAGCAAAGATGACATAGGGTATATACCCAGTAAACCGTCGGGATACACGACAATATACCAGGTACCATGATATACCAAAAGACATTGAATCCTTGGGTTGGGATGGGATCCAACTAGAGTTCCGCAACGTTAGCATACTAAATCTGGGCGGCGGTTTCAAACATGTGTTTATTTTCAACTCCTCTCAGCATGATCCCAATGGACTTTCCTATTTTTCAGAGTGGCTCAGCCACCAGATATGAAAGTTTCATCCGGGCAAAACTCCACCAAATCTCCATGAAATCACCATCCAATTCCCATGAAATTCTCATTAAATCGCTCAATCACCATGTTTGCTGCGAAATTCTACCTCCGCAGCTGTTGGAATGTCCAAGTCATTGCTACCGCGTGCACCCGTGCTCCTTGAAAGCTCCGCACCGCCTGCGCTGCTGCGGCGGCCGGCACCAGTGCGGCAGCGTGCGTCAGCGGCCGGCAGCGGTCGCTGGAAGACAACATTGGGGAATGTATGGGGGTGAACCAGTCGATTTATGCGAGTTTCAGCAAGTAAGTAAATGTATAGGAATATAGATGGGATATAATGGTGCCCCTGAGTTCTGTTTGTTGACCCAATTACAAATATGTGTGTGTATATGTATATATGTATCAGATATCATATATCTACCATAAACCTAGTCAATCTACTTACAAATCAACTGATGACCTATGGGGCATCCCATCCCCATCAAAATATATGAGCCACATTTGGGTGGGATGAACATCAGCAACTAGTTTGGTGTGAACTGTAGGGCACCAGGATTTTGACCCATAGCTACCCTCTGGTAAACTAACATAGCTATGGAAAATGGTCATTTTTAGTGGATTTTCCCAATAAAAATGGTGATTTTCCATAGTTATGTTAGTTTACCAGAGGGTATATAATGTTTACGTGCTCAGCATCGGTCTGTACTTGGCGGTGCAGTTCCACTTGATGAGTATATAGGTATAGGTCACACTTATAGGATATCATAGGGGTGATATTCCAACCAACACCGATGTTACTACTTATTAAGATCACAAATATCTCACACAAAGCTGAAAGCCAAGCTATCTCCATATTTCACCCACATTGAACCGCTGCCAATCCAACCTGGTAAAATATCTATTGTAGATCTTCGCTCACCGGCGATGCTGTAAGGTTTGGGCGTCGACTCTGCCTTGCCAAATGCCACAAAACACTGGTGTTTTCAACACTGGTGGCATGTGTTGGAATTTTTGGGCATCATTTAGAAGTTCTAGGTATATGCCAAACATTTTCCAGTCATCCATCTACTAGACTTAGAAACCCATAAGAAGCCATACCTTTTTTCCAAACGTCCAACACCTCATGCTGTGACCTTGGCTCAGGTCCAGGCGTTCTCCCCCTAACCTGCGCCACCCTGCTTCCCTTTGCTGCACGCCGCACACGTGGAACCTGCTCCGGCGTCCGGCGCGGAAGCCGGGGCGCGCGGCGGGTGGCTATGGCGTGGCAACGGCCGATGGCTGGAGACTTGGGATGAAACCTAGTGGGGTTTGCCAAGAAAACCGGCGGGTTGTGCCAAGAAAGGTTGAGGGTGTTTACCCTCTGGTAAACTAACATAACTATGGGAAAACACCATTTTTAATGGGAAAATCAACTATAAATAGTCATTTTCAATAGCTATGTTAGTTTACCAGAGGGTATTTCGCTGATGAAACCTGGCTAGTTGGGAAAGCACTTCTACTTGGTGTTTTTTTCACAGGAAAATCATGGAGCTAAATAGGGAATTTGTCCAGGAAAACGGGGTTGATGCCTGGATTCAAAAACCGGAAATTCCTCTAACCAGAAATGGGGCGTTAAACATCGCAAATCAAGATCAATCATGACCCCTCTTACCACCAAACATGGGGATTTGACGCAGCGATGAGGTTATTGTTGCTATGAAGAATTTGGCCGACAGAAAATGCCAACAAAAAAATGATGGTTGAACAACGAAACTAGAGATTCCACCAGTCAACCTGTGTTGGTTCAGGATAGAACCCAGCAAAATAGAGCAACAAAATGGTAGACCAGTGAAAAAGCTGGTGAAAGACTGGGGGTTTAGCCAGTCCCAAGAGGCGGTTTGACACATTTATTGACACAAAAGTTGGTCTCCAGATTGAAGGATGGTCATCCAATCATCAATCCATGCGGGTTTGTATGCCCATTATGTAGAAGGATTCCTATTTTATGGGATGACCATACCCCATCATGGCTCATTTTGCAGATCCGAACAACTCACAAACGATTGGTGTCCTCTTATCTTCATGATTATGGCCTGAAATTGGTGTCCATAAATCATAAGTCAGTGGTTATTTTTTCCAGAAGCATTGGTGAAGGAACCATTGATGAATCAGAACTGAAGTTGGTGAAGTTGGTGTCCGTTTTTGGCCACAAGTGATATCTGGGATTAGCCATGAATCGCGGATGCTTTGGGCTCAGGCAAGGATCTGCCTGAGCCTTTGCGCGCCAGCGATGGCCACTGGAACTGGCGGGGGTCAAGTTCCTCAAATGGGGATGACACAGTATGTAGCAACCGCTCGATAGATAGGAAAGCTGGAAACTTGGAAAATATGGGGGAAAACCATCATCTAATAACATCCTGGGAATATGCGTCTATCTTTTTGGGGGATGATATTATATAATATTATGGTGTACAATGGTTGATGATGGTGATTTAACCATCATGTGCAATGATTTAACCATCAAAAAATGGGGGATACGATACCACGCAAATGGATTTGTCCAGAAAAAATGGAGGGCTAATCGTCGCAAAAGACAAGCAGCTGGATTTGGGGGGTCCTCAGATCATCACTCAATACATGGATGTGCATTCCACGTAGTGAGTGGATAATTGTCATCCTATACCCCAGTTCTGTATGAAATATGTCGAAATGGTTCATCCTACTTCGCCACTGGGTTGATTCACTCCAGTTAGAACTTGTCACACTTGAAACCAGGGATAGAACCTATCCACTAAATGGCATGGGTAGTAACCATCAGATAATCCATATCTATTATATACGGAATGTTCATGAATCTTCTCAAGTTTATATGAATTATTACATGTAGCTTACTGACCATAGAAAACCAGGACGGCCCTCCAGCAGTTGCAAAGCCTCATCGCATCCCAGCTGAGGTTTGCGGTCGGAGGCTGCACCGGAAGAGATCTTCACCAGGGATACCATCACAAAGAGGATGCCCAAGATCTTAGTCCCTTGAGAAATTCATGGGAGGGACACTGAAAATGGGAGGAAAACTATGGTTTAAATGGGTTGTGAACCTTTAAGGATGGCTATTTGTGGTTGAAGATTGGTATTACAACTGTATTTATGGCTTGATAGTGGAGATAAATAGGAGATATAGCCCGGGGATGGGTCCTTCAACCTATGAGTTTCCCATTCTCGATCTGGGTAAATAATGGGATTGGAATGGGGATATAGTGGGAAAAATATACCACATTGTGTAGGGAAAATGGATGCCAGTTGGCAAATGTAATTCATCCACTTCTAATAGTCTTTGAAAATGTGGGCAAACGCTGCAGAAGTAAGAAACCAGAATTGAATATCCCCTTTGTGGGCCCTTTATATCCCCTTAGATCCCCATGATTGGAGATATTCGAAAGAGAATTTTGCCAAACTGTGCTGCCAAACAGTGTGACGACCGAAGACTTCTCACCTTTCAGAACTGTCTTAGGATAGGCGCAATGCAAAACCACAAACTCTAACTTGGATTTGCTGAACCTGTTTTGTTTCAATGTTTTTTAACTTTTCCCCATAGGAAATCCACTCTATAGGTCATGTCTCACTTTTTGGGAGTTCCTTAAGCAGATCCAAGTTAATGTGACTGCCATCTACAAACGGAGGAAAACAAAAGCTGCCATCTATCCTGTTCAAAAAGTCCTTGTGTTTGCTGGCAAAAAAAATGTCTTGATATATATTTATTTATTTTGAACCTCCATGTTTGGTGACTAGATCCTTGATTCGTGTGGGTTCACCCGACATTTTAGATGGATGAATGTTTGTGTGTGTGTGGCTTGCTTAAATCCTTTTTTTGCTCGTTCAGTCAAGTTCGATTTTTCGTTGGATCCTAAGTTTGGTTCGTTAAATTAAATGTCTTGATATGTCTTCTTTTTTTTGAATTTCCCCTCGTAGCAAGCACCGGACATTAGGCGTCCGTTCTGAAGATCGCCCGAGCCCTTCAGGATTCGGTGCTCTCCAAGATGCCCAGCGACTTCAAAACCCCTCCGGTGCTGGAGGGAGTGAAGAGACTTCAAGAGGAGACATTGTGGTGATTTAATGGTGATTTCATGATGATTGAATGTAATGATGATTTAATGGTGGCTTAATGGGAGTTTATAGTGATTTAGTGGGAAATGATTGCAAAGTTCGATAAAGCTAAGAAAGTGGGTTTCTGAATTCAAGAATGGTTGTTTGGCGATCAACAACGAAGGGAGTATAAGCGAACCACAATGGTGGAAAACCTATGATCTTCCATGGCTTGATTGTTATTTGTGGGAAAACAATGGATATATTTAATGGAGTTTAATGGCAAGGGACTCAACCACGCACATATAAAGATGAAACCTCAATGAATGCTTCGTTTCCCCATGATAATCCTATGAATATCCCCATATGATCCCATGTTATCCGAGTCCAACTAATCAAATTATGCTATTCTAGAAATCCCAGATTTTGTTCAATGACTTACCCATTCAAATGCCCATTGAGTTCGGGGATTTTACCCTATGTTCCCAAGATTCTCCCATTTTCCTATAAGAACCTCCATTCTTCATGGGGATTTCCCAGCTACCAGCTGAGGCTCTACCCATCTATGCCCATCCCCCCATTGGAACCGGAGCTAGGAGATGCGAAGCGATGCGCAGCTGAAACTGCTGCAGAGCAGCAGCTCCAGAGTGGGCGCTGACTCGTGGAACCTGGGATAGCCAGTGGTGAACGGAGGGAACGGATCATGCCACGGATCGTAAGTGGTTTGTATAACTGGGGGTTATAAGCCATTCAAGAATCGGACAATCAGATATATCATGGGAAAACGGCTGTTTTTTTGGGGGATGAATAGGGTTGAAATAGGGATACATAATACAGAACATTAATATGAATCTTAAGTATCTTATGAAAATGATGGGTGTGTAACATTGATCCAGTGGTGAACGGAGGGTGAACTGAGCATTTGGGGTATCCATCTTCCCTCGCCATAGTGAGCCAATTGGAGCTAAGAGTCTAAGCGGTTCTCAACCACCCGATAGGCCTCGATTTTCTGAGGGTTAGGTTGAAGCCTCGCAACCTTCAGAACAGATGTGTAGATGATGGTAGATGTATTATATATGTGGACTTTACCAAAGGTCTGAAAGTTCTCTGTTTTTGAGAGATTGGAGAAGATGAGTCAGTAGAGAGGAGTCACCACAACGACTAACCAGTTCCCAGATAGCTACCCTGCTGAGGAATCCGCATTTGTCGGAATTTATTGAAAGAGGCTACTTGGAGGCACAGTTGTAGCCCAAAGTAATAGGGGATCTTTCACGACACAGTTTTAAGGTGTGCACAGATGGATTTAAGCCATACCGACTAGAAATGCTCAAGCGGACGCATCGGAAGTTGATTCTGTAGAATCTTGGATGCCCTCTGGTAAACTAACAGTTCGCTATTGAAAATGGCCATTGAAATAGTGGATTTTCCCATTAAAGTTATGGTGATTTTCTATAGTTATGGAACAGTTTACCAGAGGGTAGTGGCTGATGAAAATTCACATCTCTCAAGCCAAGAAACTTAAGACGTCCTGGAGGCTTCCCAATCAACCAAGGTGAGGGATGGCATAGAGCGCCATGGTGGTTAGTGGAGAACTACATGTACAAACGATTGCTGGAGGAGACACCAATGGGGGATCAGCCACCGAAATCACTGCTGGCTGTTCAGATTTCCGAAATCTGGCATGTTCACTCGTTTTGGCCGCATTTCTTCCAGCTTGTTTGCAAGGATTATATTTCAGCCACCAAGCAGCATCTTCCATAAATGTGTAGGTGATCAGTGGACCCATTCATTGGAATGGTTTGACCAACGGAGCTTTTGGCTGGCACAAGTCATGAATCCCAGATGCAGCAGTGATGATGATAAAAGATGATACATGAAATGACATGAAATGACATGAAATGACGTACTGGCCTTCACAAAAGCCAATGGATACCACGTGTTTGAGCCAAATTGCCAATGTTTCACCCAACAGATATGGACAACCTGGATTGATGGGATTCCATCAACGATGGGAACAGGCAACAGTCACCGGGGATTTCAGCAGGCCCATGATTGGCCCGAAACAAAACCAGCATGACCCAGCGGTCTATTGTCATATATGTAACATACCCCCAGTATGCTAGATTTACATCCATACATCCCAATATTGGCAACAGAAAACCATGTGTATACATCCATACGTCCAAATATATCCCACTAGATACCAATAAAGATGGTCAAAAGTGAAATCCCACTAAAACCAGTGATAAATTCTCACTGTTTGACATCCCTTTGGGGAGTTTTAGTATAGCCAACGCCATGGAGTTCCCTCTCCGCAGCATCCCCTGGTCCTCCGCGCCCCTCCGCGCGGGAAGCAACCCAGCGGCGGGGCGCACCACGGCGGCGCGGCCGGCGCAAGCGCAGAAGGGGGAGCAGCAGAAATGGTTGGTAGCTGGGCAGTCAGTAATTTTGGGAAAACAATGGTATGATATATAAGGGTAAACATGACTTTTATAGATATATAAATAACCTATCATGCCTATCATAGATATAAAATCATCTAAAACTTCAATCATTTTTGCAGTTATTGTTATGAACTGCACCATTTTTCCCCGTTTTTGAGCAGCTTCCGAGGTCTCCGGCGGCCTCCTGGCCTTCGGCTCCCTGGGACGCGCCCAACGCTGGCGCCGGAGCCGGGCGCCGCGGCCGAAGGTCACGCGCTGGAACCCCGCCATGGCAGCGTCGATGCCGGTGAAGCCGCTCGGTGATATAGGAAGAATGAGGATTTCACCCCGAAAAATGGGGATTTCATGGGATTTATAGGTGATTTAATGGTGATAAACATTGGCATATTGGAATATCCATCTGTGAATGCTCCAAGTTCCAAAGATCTCTAGGAAGGTTGGACGGTGTTTCTTGCGATCTCCTGGTAGGAAAGCTCCAACCATTGGCTGGACGGAGAAATTCTTCGGAATTTACGGCTGCACCAAACGAGCCCTGTACTTGGCACCCTGGTTGAGCTGGGCAGGGCTGGGGACGCAAAAGTTTGAGAACTGGGGAGTAAACCTACTCGTGAACTTTGGAGATTCCAATGTTTTAGACCCCATGTGAGGTTCAAAAGATTTTGTTTCTTGGAAAGAGAAACGGGTGTGAAAGTTTCTTGAAAATTGTGAGGACTCAACAACTCTATCATTCTGGAAATCTCTGATCCACTACCAGATGAAGCAGTTGACCATCCAACTCGGGATGTCCTTTGTTTCATGATATGTCCTGACGATTCGTTGCGGTCCTACTGACAATTGATAACTGCTTCTGAATTATCCTCTTGTGAATTTGTGAGAGGTTTGGATGCAGGCAGCATTGGACTATTCACCTTTCCCAGGCTAGTGCATGTGAGAATTTCTGACAAAAAAGCACCTCTGTCCACTGAAAACGGCAGGAACATGTCACTCCCAAAATTCCAGGTTAATCTTGCAGATATATGATACTGTATATGATATGATATGTTTGATATGTTTGATTATCACAGATTTGAGTACGAAAAAACACAAACCTAGGGATCTTCCCAACATCTTTACCAGCATGTACCAGATCTGCCCCCTAGCATCCCATAAGGTTTGGGTCACCAGCCGATGGCTCACCTTCAGCTTAGCTCTGCTGACGCTGCTGATGGGCGCCTTACCTGGTCTTCGTGCAGCGACCACCAAACGTGTCATCGATGCGGTGGTGGCCGGGATGAACACAGGCGATGAACTCATCCATGCGTATGTTTGAAAATGGTGGACACCCTCTGGTAAACTCACATAGCTATGGAAAATCACCCTTTTATTTAATAGGTAAATCAACTATAAATGGCAATGTTCCATTGTTTTTTTAGTGTACCACAGGGTATACCCCAAAAAAAGTCCTCTGAAATGTGAAAATGATGGAACATTGATAATGAACCAGTGGATTTTGAAGTATAGCATAGTATAGCGAATTTTTCAGACAACCCCCAAATGAAATATGATGACATGAACTCCCCAATTCTCATTGGATCTTTCCATGTTTGATCCCATGTCCCTACAAGGTGGGGCCCCCTAGATAGCTAAGTTGGTTTATAGCTTGGTGAACTGTTTGGTTTTGGATATAAATGGATATAAGAAGTATAGTTAATGAGGTTGACTAACTATATTTATATATCCTAAACCAAACAGTTCACCAAGTTATAAACCAACTTAGCGATCATAAAAATCACCTCTACATCAGAATTTTCTTGACTTAGACCACCATTTTGAATGGAGAATTAGATAGCTATAAACCACTTAGTTCAGCAAGTTTCCCATGTTTGTTTCCCTATGAATCTCCCATTGAACATCTCCAAATCTCCCATTTTTCATGGAAAAATCGCTATAAAAAGTTTAGTTGTCACAAGTTCCCCATTGATTTTCCCATGAAAACATCCATTTTTTCCACGGGATTTTCCACTTCGAACCCCCCAAAAACCCCGGCCGAGTTCGCCTGCAGGCAGCGGCCACGCGGCCGTGGCGTGGCTCCTGGTGGAGGCGGCCATCGTGGTGACGCAGGCGGCGGCGCGGCGCGGCTTCGAAGTGGCCGAGAGCTTCCTGGGGACGTTGCTGGGACATCGCAGCTGGGCGCAAGAGGAGCCACTCCTACAATTCCAACTGGGAACTGATGGTTCATGGTTAATGGTCAATAACAATGGTCAATAACAATGGCTATAATAATGGCTATAATAATGATGAATAATGGGTTTAATAATGGTTTAATAATCGTCAATGGGGATGTAATGGGAATGTAATGGGACATTGGGGGGAACTGAGGATATTCTTGTTGGTGATGGGAAAATAGTGGAGACGGAAAGGGGATCGAAGTAACTAGATAACCACCCAGAATGGGAATAGAATGATGATGTAATGGCATTTATAACCAACAATACTGATATATGAATATATATGAGGGTTAGTCCAAATATGGGAATTCAACCAAGGAAAATGATGGGTATAAAACCAGCATGTTATAGGATATAACGAGATGTACCGCCACTATGAAAACGTTGGGAGTAACACCTAGGATGTTGGCATGCGACGTGGTCAACCCAAGAATAATACACTTTTTTGTCTACGGTTTGAAAGACTTGCTTCCAAAAGGGTAAATGCTGGTAAATAGATTAAGCACCTCGGCACAAGATGGTGGATTTCATGGGTTAGGCAGCCATCAATATGGCGCAGATGTAATCGAATTTGGCTAGATGAAAAATCCTCCCATGAAAATCTCTATTCACAGATGAGTTTCCAGTGAAAAAAGCGGATTTTCGAGCCAGCAACATTTGAACACCAAAGATATGTCCTTTCCGATCGTTGCCAAGGTGTGAATGTCATGATCTTGCAGAAGGCCCTATTGGGCGGATGTAGTTCTCCTTTCAGTTGGGTGGGTGGTCATTGCACGTATTTCTTGGCAACTGGGGCATAACCCATCAGTGATCCTACCCAACCACACTGAAATACTTCCGAAGTCTTGCAAATCCATTTCTACTGCGAAAACATAAATCAACGGACTTTCTGTATCCACATCCAAGATTTCGATAGTTATGCACATAAGCTGCTACTCGAGCAAAGCCGCACCTCTGCGCTGTTTTTGGAGGCCTTAGACTTGCAACTCACCGACTTCGATGCTTGGCCGGAGTGGTCAGCCCAGAAAGAATGGCTGACCAATCGAGTTGGTACTCTTGCAGATTTGCTGTGAGCAGAATTGACTTAGTACTTCTTATCCATGTTTGCTTCATGATCAATGTGTGCATTGGTCACTGGCAAACCCTGAGCTTATTTATCATTTCTGGTTATCAAGAGCCCCAACCAATGAAATTTAGGTTTGCTTGATGATGGTCTGTAGTTGAGGGTTTCCCAGATTATTCCATTCATCATCCTGGGTTCCAACGATAGCTTCTCCTGATGCCGATGGGCAGTTGGCTCAAATGACATTCCAGTTAAGTCGGCTGGTGGGTTCAAAGATTTATGATTTCTATTGACTTTTCCATCCCTACCTGCTACCCGGGATAATATCCAGAGTCACACTTTGTTCAGTACTTCTTTGGGATGACTACTGTCACCTCCATTATGATTTGGGTATGGGTCAAAATTTAAGCCCTATGGGACCACAGATTTTAGTATAGGTTTACTATTAACCATCTAATTTTTGGGGTACCTAATTTTGACCCATACCCATTTAATGTATGTGAAGTGCGATGGAAGCTCCAAGCTCCTCAGATCGATGATCCGTCCATCGCAAGGAAGATTCGAGCTTGTACGACAAGCTGACACGTGCTCGTCGTGAGGCGCCTCGGTCGTGGCCACCATGGGTGTGTCAGCAACGGAGCATATAGACATCACAGGTTCTGAAGTTTAGAAACGACGTTTTGCGTCTTAAGAATCTTTCTGTTTCTTTGCTCGTTCATTCATCTTAATTCATCGTAGTTGGTCAAAACATATAGTGCAGAACCCAAACGCCGACAGCTTTTTGAACATGACTTTTGCCTTGAGTGCCTTGGACCAGATGGTCTTTTTAACTCCACAATTTTGCCGTAAAAACCAAGTCTGATATGGGAAGGTGTCCAGATTAAAATCAAGGGACCGCAGATTGTGGTCATTTTTGGAGCTTCTCCACTGACTCGACCCAGGCGAGTCAGAGACCTTTGAGTTTGGCCAAGCAGTCGCTGAGTTTGCTGCGCAACTCCTTGGCCCTGCTGGGCTACGGGGCTTCTCGGACTGGGATAAGTGGGTCGTTGATGGTTAGAGTTAGGGGGCTGAGATGGGTGGAACAGCAACTCGTTAGGAGTTGATTTATCACTACTAACACGCAATGAATTGTGATTTACGGCGTGTTTTCCCGCCCAAACGGCACCACGTCACCCCCATCCTCCGCTCCCCGAGGCCCTGCTGCTGGGCTTCTCGCCCATCGCGGTGGCGGTGCTGGTCATCACCGCCATTCCGCCCTTCATCGCGGGGGTGAAGTTCGCCGGGGACGCCTTTCAGCTGGCGCGGAGGCGCCGCTGTGGTTTTTTTCGGCTACTGGTGATGGTGATGATGATGATGATGATGATGATGATGATGATGATGATGATGATGTGATTTTTTGGCGGGAAGAAAGGTCTCTATTTTTTGAATCTAAGACACATGAGGGCCTCATGAGGGTTCCCAGATATTCAGCAAATGGGGTCCACACGACTTTTTGGTGGGAAAATGGTGATAATGGTGAACATTGTTCCACCAAACCATCCATGTGCAAAACATAGGTTGAAATAATGATGGCTTATTCGGGGAGATGTGGAACATGTTGGGATATGCTGCAATTTGTGGCCTTGCTAATGGAGAGCATGAAAAGGATAAAGACAATGATAAAATACTGGATTTCAGGGTAGTTCCCCTGTTTAAGACAAAGCCAAATGGAGGTCCCCAAGATATTTTTCCCAGTTTGGATGGCTGGTTCATTGTTTGTTACGCTTTATGGGGTTCAACTCGCCTAGGAATGGGGGGCCAAGCAGGAAAACCTTCCCCTATGGTGAATATCCCTGATGTTTGCTGAGTTTTATTATCCCCATGTTCTACCATCACTTTTTGGTCCTTATAGTTGGAACTTTTGGTAGGGTGTTAAACATCACTTTTGAGTCTTTAATACTGCCTAAACCACCCAGATCATGCCAGTAGATGGGAACCATGCCTAGTAAGTTGATCCTATCTGGGAGTTGCAGGTATGACCATACTGACTGATGGTTACTTGCCAACCACTTGGGAAGTGGGATAAGAACTGGGACAACAGGTGGGAAATCTTCCAAGCAACCTGTGATTTTGAAGCTGTTTAACCATCAAAACAATTTGCGGGCGGACACCAAGCAACAACAATTAGGATGTATCGGACAATGATGGGCTAGAACTACTAGATGTTTTTGATAGGGTTACAATTCATGAGTTGCCAGCCCCCCATTGTAGCTGGATGAATAGTTGTGATCCCAAAACCAGTGAAGCCTTGTTTGCCCCTGCAACCTCTAAAGAGTTTCATCCATTCCTTTTTATCTTACCTCAAAACCATCAGTAGGAAAAAATGCATCCCATTTTGGGGATGCTCCAACCCACAACTTTAGCAACCCGTTCCACCCGGCTCGTTGTTCCGGGGAAGTTCGAGGCAAACCTCCGGATTTCGGGAACAGATCTACCTGGAGCGAGTCATGGCCATGGACGCGCCCGCCAAGGAGGTGCCAATCAGGGATGGGAGATGTCGAGTTTTGGGGCGTTGGATAGTCCAATCCTGCTGGTTTTATATGTTCATGTTTTAACGAAATTTAGGGTGCTTCCATATATCTTAATGGTATCTATCGCGACGTGGCACAAGGAACTCCAAGTTTTCTTTGGTTTGATGGAAGTGATCCAACATGATTGCTGGATTTCTGCGGCATAATGATCTCAGTCTTGTTTGTTTTGATTGGCGGCAGTCCCATTTTTTCCTGTCGATAAAGATCCCCCTTCTTGTTTGGTGACCATACCCCCATCTCTCCCTCGGTCCTCCCCATGTTTCTCTCAGTTGTGAGAAATTTGACTGGCAAAGATGTCCTAAGTTCCATCCCCCACTCCCAAAAATATTCAATCAATAAATATCCCAATTCTATGGGCCCATATGGCCCCATACGATCCACGTCCCAATCCATTTTATATCAACCCGTTGGCGGCAGATGCAACCAGCAGCCCCCGTCCAAGTAAGGTGAAGCTCTTTGGGTTGGGCCCGTGGCTCCTGAAACGTTACCGTGGCATCTTTGACGCTGGGCACTGATGGCGCTGATGGCGTGCAAGGGCGGGCTGGTTGGGAATGGTTGGTGGTTCCGTGAAGTCCCCAACAACGGGAGTGAAAGGTTGGCTAGTTAAAATGGCTGTGTAGGGTTGCCACCTCCAAGCCGTAGCCAGCTGTTTGGGGTTCAAAGTTGGGTCGCAGACACCATCTCTGCAGCTGCAGCCAATGGAGACTGTGGAGAGGGGGTCAGAGGAGACCTTCAAGATCACGGACTTGATAATGTACGAGTATGATTCAGAGGCCTGTAGCCGGTGTGCGCAATATGCGATCATGAGAGTTTGCCCATTGTACAGGTGATGTACAGTGAAGGTTGTCCAAATACCTGATGTCTTTCATGTGTTCATTGTGTGTTCATTATTATGTAGTTGCTGATACACACAAAAGACCATTCATCGGGGTTCAAAATGGAGGGCTGAATAAAAACAGTCATGAGAAACCATTCAGCATGGGATGGACCATGAATGCTGCCAGAAATGTCACCCTGCCTGCAGGGTGTCCGAAGACCAACAGGAATCAACATCTTTCTGCTCTGCAAGGCGCTGCTGGAGGGTCATGCCGAGAAGTTGAGCGAAAAGGTCCTGTTACGCGATGGTCCTGTGCACATCTTCGATGTTTGCTTGCAACACGATTTGTGGAGCATAGCTTGCGAAATGGCGAGCCGTGGAGTTGAAGGCTGTGAACTGCAGATGCGGCACCTTGACCCCTTTGGAGGACCTCCATCAACCTACGGGTCGTGCAGGTGCACGGATTCGAATGAGTGCAAGTACTGTTGCTGGGGTTTTCCAGTGCATCAAGGCACGTGCATGACTGACTTTGATGTGGAGGTTTGGAGAGCTCATGAAGCAGCCAGGAAGGCAGTGGGACGAACCTGGATCGGCCAATGCCTGCGCCTGGCCAGCTCGGTTGAAAAGTTGCCTTTTGCAGTGTCCGATGGAGCGATGGCACGTCTGTTAGACATAGCTATTCTGACGGGCAATCAAAAGGCAGCTCAAGGCCTAGCCACGAAGTGCAAAGTTCTTCCCCTGCGGCGGTGGAGGTCGGTAGATTTCATCTACTATGGACGGATTTGCCTTCCGGATGTTCTCACGGCAGCACTTTCAGCTGGTGTCCATTTGTGGGACCTTTGGGCGCGTGAATGTGATCCAAAGTTTCCAGAGTGGTGGGAAAAAGCCGTCACCGGAACTCGTATTCCATTCAGAGAAGCTGTGTTTCTGCTTTCCAGCAGCACCTGGAAGCAATGTGCAGATATCATGCCACAACCCTCACAGCAAAGACAAGAGCCATGGAAACCAGATGATGGGAACAACCTTGCCCCGTATTTCATTGACAATTGCCAGATTGACCTGGAAAAAATCCGCCTTGGCATGGAAGCTGGGTTGGATTTGAAGTGCATCGAAGGGCATGGAGAGGAATCTTTTTTGGGTAAGAGTGTTCGTTATACTCTGCTGGATCTTTGTATCCTTAACGGGCAGATCCAGGCAGCGAGATCTGTTGCTGGCCAACTCAAGCAAGTCGAACGCATCAAGCAAGCTTTGTCTCATCCCTCAAACCAGAACATTTCCTTCTCGAGGCGTGTCGATCGTCATTATGAGACGGTTTTCATTGCTGTGGCCTCTCCCAGTAGCTGCCTGTTGGCCGCAGGGGCCGCGGCAAAGGCAGCTTTGATAGCATCCTTAAAACACCATGCCAGAGTCATCTCCCAAACGGACCGCAGTGCCTTCATAGTGAATCATATCCCAGCTTCGGCGATGATCCTAGCTTTCTCAGTTGAGGCGCCAACATGGATTGAGGAGTTGAATCTTTGGAAAGAAGTAGATGGCTGGAGTGAAACCATTCCGTCCACGAGACCTACCACACAATTCCAAAATTCGGGTGCTGACAGTGGAGGCGCCACAGTGACCAACGAGGAAGCTGGTTCCGAGCCGCAAGTTTCACAGGAACCAGGCACCTTGGTTTGCAATAGGTGTGTCAACAAGTTTGAGGGGGCAAGGGGTCCAAAACCGTGGGGTGTCCATGTGTGTCCCTCTCAAAGTTGGTCAACCAGTTAACCCCCAACTTTATTTGGAACATTGGTCGTTCCCAAGAACCCCCTTTGTATCACGTCATATCACGTCACTTACAGAATTTGTCGCCTCCAAGGCACAATGGAAACACAGGACATCTCCACGATCGACCGGAAATCCACTGACGAACTCCTGATGGCTTTGCAGGCCAGTCGTGACGAAGTGCCGGCGTTGAACATCGATGGCGTGTGCATTTTCCGCTTGACGCGGCGGGCGAAATGCACTGAGGTCGGCATATGGTGTGCTGCAATGGGGATGTCTATGGGTTGTACATACAACCAACATGTAAGTATGGTAGATTGTTGTTGTGATAGACTCTGTCCGGTTTTCGTAGTACAGTAAAGCAGCGTCCTTACCTCCAATGTTATTGAAAGTGCTAGGTTTCAATTTTTAGAGGAAGAACTCAAGATGCATAGCCAACACTCCCCAAACCTACACATACCCTACGCTTCAAAAGCTCATTCTCCGTTCAGGTACATGTACCCAAAATGGAGTAGCTGTCTCATTTTTTGGCTGTACTTTGAGAGGGTTCTCCATGACTGGCATGCTTGGGAACCTTGAGTTTGGGTACCCAAAAAAAGCTTGGAGCTGGGATGGCAATCGCATGACACAGATGGCAGGTCAATGACGTGCTTCTTGATGCCACCGGCCCTTTGGCAAGCCTGCACAAGCGTGTCTTGGATGCAGGTTGCCAAGTGAACCCCGAGGGCAACCTGGTGAAGGCGTTGTTTGTGCCGTGCACAGAGCAACAGCTGGTGGAATTGCAAGGCTTGGCTGCTCATGGTTGCTCAGCGTGGGCTTCTGGATGAGTGGGCGGGATTTGCGGTAGATGTATCCAGCTATGCCCACATATGGTTTTTAAATGTTTTTGTTGCGTTTTCGTGTGTTTGGGCTTGTTTGGGTTGTGTAAGACCATGTTGTGCATCTCATTTGGCGTCGGTCCAATAGCACTTTCAGGGGGTCAGCAGCCCAGCCAGCCTCTTTGATTCTTTGATCGTACTCTAGTACTAGCAGGTCCGTCTCAGAAGTTTCTCTGATTCCAAAAATATCCTCACTGATACACCAATACCCTCCAAAATTGCGTGTAGATCTATGCAAGACAGTGTTTTATATTTTTATAAGTGTGTTTATCATGAGACCCCCAACAAGAAGTAGAAGTACGACTCAAAAACATGAGACCCCCATAACCCCACATCCGTTTCCCAGCCTTCAGCCAAGGCTACGAGCTCTGCAAGGATGAGCACCTGCTGGCGCTGCAGGACGATGGTCCAGTGATCGATCGAGCATTGCGAAGTTCCATGGCTGATAGAGGTATAATACTTCACTAGAACAAACACAAATAGAAATTGGGATGGCAACCTAAAAAATTGTGCGTGTTTTTTAAGATTGGTTTTTTACCGTTCTACGAAAACATTTAAAAAAGTGATAAAAAAATTGGATGGCAAGAGGCGTGGTTTCCTACTCAGTCACTTGTTACTCGTCAAGTGAAGTCATCTATATAATCTGGCACTTGGAAATACCAGAAATATCCCACGAAACTATATAGGATTGTCCTCTGAAGAATTATGTTTTTTTATTGCCGTCTTATTCATTGGGAGGTATGATGTCAAACCATATCTGACTTCATACCATCATTGGGGCCCGCTGTTGTGTTTACCACATAATTTGGGTATGGGTGATCTTCAGCAATCGGTATTGCACTACAACCCTTTGGAAAGATGATCTTCGTTCAGTGTCACAATTCTAGCTTGTTCCGGAACCTGGTTCTAGATCATCAGTTTGTCTTCCCATATCCTGTAGTTCAAGATCATGGGGAAAGAATAACATCACGATTTTGTGGGCAACTAACTCCTGCTCGCAACGATGGATATATAGTTTTTTCTTTGGAATCTGGCGATTTCATTGTTGCACCCTCTCTGAACACTTCAAACTTTGGATCTTTGGGCTGTCTCCAATCCTCGCTGCATGAGGCCGCATCTCCAACAAGGATCGCCCAAGACTTCAGAAGTTGCGCCCGCGCAGCATGGTCCCCCCTGGCGATTCCCCAGCCCCGGAGAGCCACCAAGCTGCCCGGAGCTCAACAGACGCGGCTCCCGACCCTGACGCTGACAATGACGACGCTCGTCATGGGTTTGTTGGAAGGTGGGGTGAAGCAAGACCTCTAAAAGCTCCACATTGGCACATTGGCAGCACGGTTCAATTCATTTCTTTACTTGAATTTGAATCGAGGTCCTGAGGTCTTTTGCGGTCCCTTATGGGAGGGGTATTTTATTTTCGGGGATTGGATTACTTATCCCACTTTGTGTCACTGCTCCTTTCGCTGGAAACTCTTGGAACTGAGGAAGACGATACGAATGAACCCCTGCTGGTGCTGGAATGTGGCTTTCGCACTGATTCCAGCTTGGCTTATCCATCTTACCAGGTCCAGTGAAAGTGTTTCCCATGGTTTGAATTGGAATCTCAAGCTCTAAACAGATGCCTCAAGTTTTCAAACACCTATTCAACGCTTAGCGTTTCTGTTGGTTTGCGGATTGGACAATGCCGATGCATGTTCCCCTCGTAGTTTTGGCCCCTTGTTTGGCGCCAAGCCCTATAAAGACTTCAGGCATTTCGCAGGGGAAAGGACGAAGATGTTGTGATCAATCCACAAGATCCAAAGGTCAAACACATGGGACATGGGCTCAAACATCATGAAAGTTCCCCCAACTTAATTAAATGATAGTAAACCGTCTGTTTACTTTAAAAGGAATGTCCAAGTAGATTCCCATAGCACCCTGACCCAACTGGACCCGGTCATAGCAGATCCCTATTTTTTTGTACAGACTGCCGCCATTTGGGATACGATCCCGTGATCTTTTCGATGTCACGGTCTTGGGCCTTGATGTCGTGAAGCGTCCAGGTGATTTCATAGCGCGGCGATCAGTTTTGAAGCCTTGCCATCGTGGGAATGGAGATCTTCCTAAACCAAGTTGGATGTTGGGATGTAGATTTTGATACCGACATATACTGACATCAACAAACTAAAGTCTGATTCAAATCTGTGTTCCCATCCATCAAAGCATTTCAAAAGAACCCAAGAGGATGAATGTTTGGACATCAGCAAGCAATAGGTATGGATGAACCCGAAAATCATAGGGACAATGGGAACATCACCCTCAACAAAAGTCAGACAGTAATTTTGCAGCATTAAGCAGCAATTTTGTATACAACAGCCAGTACTAATACTTGATTCTGATTAGTTAGTACCCTTGCTGCTACACAGGGTTGTAGATTCCAACAGAGGTGGCGCACGCTCGTATGAGGATAGCCACACATGTCATGATCCAGATCAACAAGATTTAGTTGTGATGCTTTGACATATACACAGTTCAAAAGCAGTGTCAATGCATTGGGACAAAGAAAAAACAAAAAGTTTGTGCTAGTCACTTGGCGCTGGCAAACATGCACTTTGCTTGGGGCATGCTGCCTCAACGCGGAATCAAGGCCTCAAAGGCTGTGGAGGTTTGTTGGCAAATGACTGCAGCCAGGTGTACATCAAATCCCGGCCAATCAGATTTTTCTCCATTTTTTTGAAATACTTCAGATCCCCCAAGTGTTCTGCAACTATGTTGATGACAAATCCTCCACAACCCCCAGAGATCTCGACGCTGCGCGTGTCATACGCTTGTGACCAAAGCACCAGGGTCTTGGGCCTTGGTGTTGCAGATCAATGGCGAGTTCAGCGCAGCAAAAGGGCCGTGCGCAGGGAAGTGGCCAGGAGTGAGCTTCCTCCATTGTATATGTTATTTTGTGTTTATCAATGTTTACTTACATGTCATCATGAAATTTCAGAATATTTCAAAATCAGGAATTTTTGATCCAGAAGTACAGTGAGAAGGTCTTGGTAATAATGATTCTGTCCCCAATTGTAATGCGTTTTGGACAAAGTGTAGCTAAGTTTTTGTTACTTGAAAATCATGGTAGCCATCGTTCGACAAAACATTTGCCCAGCTGGGATCACAAGCACTGCCAAGGATTCCTTCTTTAAGGACACCTCCAACCTGGCCCTACGCCAGGCGGGATGCCGAAATCACATGGTTTGCTGCTGATCCATTCCCCCGTGAAATGGTGGTTTCACGGTGATTGAACAATACCTAAAATGGGAATACAAAGCCAATATGATATTATATGGACGAATATTCCACCTCAAACCCCAGTTAGAATCAGAAACTTTGACTATAACCCAAAGGTCCAACATGATGTCTACATAGAGTTTCCCATCAACCCAAAGTTAGCACCCCAAAAGGTTCAACGCCCATGTTTCAGAACTTCATTCAATGATGTATCCAATACCATACCGATTACATCCATCACAATATTCCAATCTTCAAATCTACATAATCAACCCAAAGTCACCAACCATCACCAAAACCCCCCATATTACATGGTTTCTTTTATAAGCCACATATATCATCCATGACCACATCCCTTTAAAGGCTCCCCCGTTGCATCACCGGGGACAGCACGGCAGGGCTCCTACGGTTTCCTCCTGGAACTCATCAGCACCTCGGGGCTCTACGCGGCCTTCGCCTGGGTGGCGCTGGCGGCGGTGAGGCAACAGATCAGCCTGGGAGATATGACCATGCGACCTGGCTGCGGTGGGTTGATAGGTTGTTGGGGTGGGGATTAGTGGTGTTTTTTTTTCATGTGGTTATATCGTGTTATATCACTTATGTATGTAAGTTCTTTTTTAACTTGATCAATTTATCAACCTAAAATAGGGGTACCCCCAAATCATCCATTTTAGTAGGGGTTTCCCTTATAAACCATCCATTTTTGGGTACCCCCATTTTAGGAAACCCCCATATGTGACCTGGTTTTAATATGTTTTAATATGTTTTTTATATGTTTTAATATGGTGGGGTCGTGTCACTACTCACACCTGCTTTTTAACCAGCAAAGTGATGCAAAGTGGGGATATGCTTCGATAAAACAAGAATATTTCTATTGCTATCTAGTGATTGGGGCTAATATCCGTCAGCGGGTTCGTCCTAATGTTTTGACCCCTGTAATCCCCACGTCCCACCCAGTCGCTAGTTGCAATGTTCTTCCAAGTGAAAAGGCTGATTGATAGGGTAGTGATCAACTGGATTCTGGGATGTGACCAGGAAAAAAAAAACGAACGAACCAATGCAAATTCCATGTTGTAATTACGTACATCATGGCTTGACCATTTTGAAGTGACGGTGAACCCAGTGAAAAAAACATAGACACAACACAAAAGATATCGATAGTTTTCCACAGGAAGACAAGGGATATCTGTGGTTACAATGATGGTCCTCTTAAAAACTTGCTGTGCAGGCCGGAAAACACCGGGTGTACCGATCGGGTTTTGCCTCATAGCCTATAGTTGGTTACCCTCTGGTTATTGAACGTAGTTTTGGGAAATCATTTTTTAAAATATGTAAACCATCACTTTTATCGTCGTATGAATGGGCCATTTTGCATAGATATGCCAAATAACCAAAGCGTATATTGCCTAATCATCAAATCCCATAAAATCCCGTTGAATCCTCGTACACCCCATGATCTCCTCATAGATCTTGTGTTTTCTGGTGCGCCCAATGATGCCCAATGGCCTCCAGGAATCGTGTCTTTTAGAGAAGTGGTGATCATAGCCCACATTGATATGTGGCGTAAAAATATGTATAAATGTAGAACCCACAAAAATCTGACGTAGGCTGTTTCAGTTGATTGTTACCCAAATACTAAGTCCAAATCTGATCACCTATAAATCCCAATGGTCGTTGGTTGTGGCCCCATGTTTCATGGTTTTCTATATAGCCAGCTATCAACTTCTGGTGTTCCTTCTGCGAAATTCCTGAGGTATTTGTTGATCTTCCAGGAGGGTCAACAAGCCTTCTCCTCCATCCTTCGCGCCATTGGTGGAATGTACGCGGACAACTTGTACCTGTCGAATCTCTACGAATTCCTGGACTACAAGGTGAGTGAAACCAGACATGGTGGGAAATTCTTGGGATTCTTTGGAGATAATCATGGAATCATAATATATTTTTTATAGGATACAATTAGATAATCATGATAAAAACAAGGATTGTTAAGAGATATTTCACGATATAGACCATGGTAAGTAGAGTGTTTTTTACTGGGAAAGTCATCTCTAAATAGTTGATTTTCCATTGCCAAGAGTATCCCATAATAACCCCAGTTATACATGGGCTTTCAATGCTTTTCGTATTTTGAAAGATCATCCCAACTAGAAATCGTTTTTATAAATTTTACTACTGTATACTTATCCCTGCTATAATTCCGTAGTAACCAAAAGAATTTCCCTTCCCCCCAACATCCCATCCCAGGTGCAGTCCACGGGCGGCACGGCCACCAGCGGCCCCAGTCCCGGGGACGGCGTGCGCTTCGAGGATGTGTGGTTCCGCTACCCCGGCGCCACGGAGGACGTGGTATGGGAAAAAACCACTTAGAAAATGGGGTTTAAACATTGGTTAACATGGTTTGAGATGGTCTACCTAATGTCCAAACTGGTGGTTGATGATTTTTTTTGTTGATATGATTCGCATCTGAAGTTGAGGGTTTTTACCATCACAATTGTGATTTCATTGGGGATTTGACTGGGTTCACCCCATCAATGGAAATATCTCATGGGATAGAGCTGATGATAATAGTCATTGAGAGGTATTCAATATGGAAAATGTTGATTTAACCACAAAAAAAATGGTATTTACCAACACAACCATTGGAGCATTGATGGAAGATGTCTGGAGTGGGATGCTCAACTTTTGGCAAGGGAGGTGTTGATGTTGCTTCACCAACAACTAGAAATTGCAGTTGTACCCAACGAGAAAAAGATGAAACCAGCAATTGGTGGCTAGATCAGGTGACAGTGACACTGAATGAAAATAAGTGGGATTGGGTTGATTTGTGCAGCTCTGGGTGAGCCGTTGTGAATCGTAGGTCAAGGTTGCTGGATTGACGTTCGGCCATAAATGAAGACCGTACTACCCCAGCTACTATCAGCAAAGAGTCGTTTAGTTGTTTCTGGGTTTATTTTTGTCGACCGCTGCGGAAAGAGGACACGATAAAGGGTGTGACTTTCCACATTCCACCGGGCACGCGCTTCGCGCTGGTGGGCAACAACGGTGCTGGCAGCTCATTTCAATCATGGGGATTAGTGTTTCAACCGCAACCCCAGTCAGGTGACCCTCCCAATAGTAGATAGGAAATGAGAACTTACAAACGCGGTTGCTGCGGTGGCCAAGACCGCCCCTAACAAACCATTATTGTTGATGAGTCAATGGTAGCGTTTGTCGGACAGTCAAGGATAGCGTTTGGCGATGTATCACAGTGAGATTTAGGGAACAGAAGCTGCAACAGAATGCCAAGTCCCCATTCCCAAGTCACTGTTGCTGTTTGACCAACTGGACAGCTATACACGTGCAACTTGCGTTTCCACCATTTCCCTGTTGGATTCCCCGTGCATTCTTAGTGTGGGTTGGCCAACTTCTCATTATGAGTTACTGCTTGGCCCAGGAAAGACCACCTTGATCAAGCTGCTCACTGGACTGTACCAGCCCAACAAGGGCAGGATTTTGCTGGATGGAGACCTGGCAGTGGTGCTGATTTCTTGTTATGCCATCAGGGGGTCGACAAAATAATTGAGGATCCGGAAAATCAGACTTAGATTATTATGAGAGTTGTTGATGTTTGTTATCTCACATGAGTGTTGTTGATGTTTGTTATTTCTCTTGATACCGGTGTTTGCTGTTTCCCTTCAAGTTAAGGGTTTGCGGGTCAATCTGGCATTTTGCAGTGATGTTTGATTTTATGTCTAGCCCACCAGATTCACTAAAAGAGTTGCATCCATCTCCATCGCCTTGAAATTCCTGGTCCCCAGGACGGGATCTGAAAGAATGGGACCCTCAGACGTTGAAGTCGCGCTGCGGTGCCATCTTTCAAGACTTCGTGCGTTACGAGTTGACAGTGGGCGAGAACGTCGGAGTGCCTTGGCTCATGGCGAACTGCAACAGACATAGGGAGGTCTTCACGAACAAAAAAAGGCACACAAAGGCACACAAAGATGATGGATGCCACGCCATGCAATTAGTTTTGTTGAGGAAAACAGACCATCAATTTTGGATTGCAAAGGCTTTGGGGGTTCCGTAGCTTCTGAAAGCCCAAGCTGATAAGTACAGATTTGGAAAATAAAATGGACATAGTTTCCCAGCAATTGCCCCAACTTTGGATACTATTCCCATATTTTCCCACTTTTTTAGTCCCCCCAAAAACCCACCACCATCCACTACAAGGTGGGCGACATCGACGCCATCGAGGAGGAGCCACGGCTGCAACGTGCCGCCGAGAAGGGCATGGCTGCGCCCTTCATCGACGAGTGGCCGCAGAAGTATCGCACGCAGCTGGGAGACGTGGCCGTGGATTTTCGGATGGGATGGGATGATATTAATGGGACACCACGGTATATATGTGAGGGATATGTTTCCAACAATACTTATGCGATAGTGTAGGATAATGAGTTTAACGATATATGTCCAACATTTTCAAACAAGAATTTTCATGCGACAATGACGTGATACAATGATATGGATGGGGGCGTGTTTGCCGCTATTAATCGGATGATGTTGGGGATACGCTGCCAAGTTATGGGCGTAGAATGGGATGTACAAAGTTATTTGATATGATGGATGGATGGACGGATGGATAGTTTGATTGTTGTTGGCGGGTTAATGATGGGGATATGAGTGGGGATGTATCGAGATGATAGTTGATTGAGTTTGAGACATGAAAGCATTGGGGTATAACCATGGTGAGTTCATATCCATAGTGGGGATGGATCAAAAATTTAGTAAACCCACTCCTGATTTCAGAATGATAGGATTATGGTCGGTTTATGCAACCGCCAATTGATGGCAATTCATCTAGCAATGGTAGATGATGGGATGGATGGATGGAGGATGGGGCTGGTCATGTTCAGGGGGATGGTGATTTCACATGTTGAAATGTGTACAAAGATTATATCACTGGAATGTGTAATGGGGATGGATGGGAGCCATGTTTTTTTTGGATTTTATGAGTAACCTGACCAACAGAATTGAGATCTGCCCATGAATGGTGGTAGTGGCCATCGACAGGGGATGTGGATGGAGGGTGAAGATGAAAACAGATCAATGCTTTCTGGAGCATCGAAAATGTGGGATTTCAGACACAGAAGTGAGATTTCACCCACGAAATTGGGAGTGACCTGGAAAAATTGATATCTTGCAGACCAACTTGAGTATTTTGTTGAACCAACTATGGGCTCAACCGGCAAAAATCTCATGACAACAACCAATGACTCTTGAAGAGATTTTGATTGTTTGTTGTTTGGTGGGTACTGTGTTGAGCAAAATTCGGTTTCGCCGGATCAGGAAATCTCTTCATGCGCGGTCGCGAATTGAGTGGTGGACAGTCCCTCGTCGTGACTGAGTTCTGGACTGTCAACCATCCGTGTTGGGGGTTTCCTAAAGTCGGGGTACCCAAAGATGGATGGTTTATAATGGAAAATCTCATTCAAATGGATGATTTGGGGGTACCCCTATTTTAGGACACCATCATATGTTTATGCAGGGATTGTCTTCAAAGCATCCGGCCCATGAAAGACCAGTCGTCATGAGATCTTGGGACCTGGTGATGGACCTTCACCCAATCTCCAACAAACTAGTTCCAAAAGTTACCATGATAGCTTCCAAGAAATGTTTGACACCCAAAGAATTGCAACCACCAGCAACCTTCACCATGATCCAAAGACAACCGCAAGTGGTTTGACCATGTTTGACCATTGCCCAGGTGGCAGAAGGTTGCCCTGAGCCGTGCGCTGATGCGGGAGAATGCCGATCTGTCACATGGCGCATTCTTGTGACAAGAACTGGGAAGCCTAGTAGTTGGATTATGAATATCACACCATTTAGGTCTGTCTGAAAATGAGGTATACTCCCAATATCAGTTATCTGATACAGAAAATCATGATTGACCAGTGACCACTTATATATGTGGTTCATCCCCTTCCGAAGAAATGCATCTTTCAAGGCTGGAAGATCCAAGAAATCGGGTGATATAATCAGCAAAAACTTGAGAGCCCGCCAGTTAAACGTAACCGCCTCTAACTGTACGTAATTGCACGTAAATGCCCATCATAAATCCAACAGCAACGCTAGTTCAGAACGGTATAAACCAACTTAGTCAACTATTGGTTGCAATTCCCCCATGTTGGTGCTGAAATCTAAATGCTTTATGCTAAAGCCCACTTGTGATGGCAAAGCCCCTTTTTGAGCGCCGATGATATCTGCAAATATGAAAAATGATGAGATCCTACATTGACTTGCATGCCAGAAACAGCCTCAACATACTGTTTTTGCCTAACCACTCCCAATCCCTCAAACCCTCCAATCTCAATTTTTGATGGTTGAACCCCCGGGGGTTTGATCCTAAAATCTGTGAACTATCTCTATTCTTGGCTAAATCCCCGTGTTGATCTTCAAAAGTAGATTATATTAGATGCCCAAGTTTCAACCGTAAAATCCCAAGTGTTCAAATACTTAGATTCCAAATTCTCACATATTATGTTGCTGGTTTGACCACCATGTTTCAGTGTGAAATCCCAATGCTTATCAGCTCCATCCCAATTGTGCGGGCTTCACCCACCATTTCCATTGTTCGAATCCACACTGTTCTTGGTTGGCCCATGTAAATCTACCATAAATTCCCAATATTTTACTGCTGAACCCCGCCCCCAGTTTTTTGGATTGCCCAAGCCCCCCATGTTTTAATGCTTAAACCACGTTAAACCACTATTTTTGTTGGTGAACTCACCATGTTTGATACTTAACTCACCATTTTTCATAGGTAAATCACCATTTTCCATGGATTCAACCCATCATTTCCCCTGAGCCCACTTTTTTTGGTTCACCGAGGCTCATCCTGGACGAGCCCACAGCGGCCATGGACGCCGAGGCCGAGGCCCAGATCTTCGAGCGCCTGGCGTCGCTCACCGCGGAGCAGTCGGCGCTGCTCATCAGCGCCACGGCGGCGGTAAGAACGGCGGGCAAGGGCGGCCGGTGGCGGTTTGAGCATGGAAAAATGGCGGGAAAGCTAAGGGAAAATGTGGAGTGAACCATTAAAAATAAGGGGAAACTGTGGAGTTAAGCAGGAAAAATTAGAGGAACATGTGAACTTAACGATTAGAAACTGGGAAAGAACATAGATTGAAAGGATCATGTAGCCATGAAAGATGATGGGAAATTCAGAGTTGACCATGAAGAAACGGGATCTGAACATGACGGGGAGAATGAACTAGGTAAAGGTGTTGATTACAGGGTACAAACCTACCAAGTATGGATTTTGATATGTGTTAATCCTTAAAGATGGGGAAAAATGGATATATACGGGGAAGAAGTATCCGCATGACTCATGAACAATTGGGGATTTAACCACCAATCATCAACAAAGATGAGGATGTAGATTGGGATTTAAGTATAAATTCTTGTGGGTACGCGTATCTGAATATACATGGAGATTTATCTATCTAAGAGGGATTATCCTTTAAGTGCGGATGAGAGTAAGATTCACTGCGGTATATTTTGGTCATGATCCACTTCAGAAGTAAGTTAAACAAAACTAGATAAATCACTCCGATGATGTAATTCGTGGAAATTGCAATTTCAAGATTTAATGTCATCCTCGGGTGTCATATGTGCAATTGCAATACCAGGTTTGGCTGATTCTTGGGCTTACCAACTTTGACCGCATGAATCGCCCCATCCTTGTTGTTCAGTGCCCTCCACTGGTGGGTAAATAAAGCCAGGAACGGAAAGAATCTAATGTTGGAGAAGCAATGCACTCAATGGTTGGATTTATAATATTTCGTTTTCCCACATTGTACCAGCAAACAGACGACCTTCGGTTCTGAAGACCATTCATAGATTACAATATGTTCGAAAACCACTATGGTTTTCTCCACATCTTCCCAATATTTCACTCTATAAATGGCTCCCATGGCGTCCCTAACCCGGTACCTGCCGCCCTAAGGCCATCGTTTCTCCACGGTACGTATGGCGGACCAGATCGCCGTGCTGAATGATGGCGTGATCCAGGAATATGGCAGCCATGAGGAGTTGCGGCTCGCCACAAGCTGCGGGGGTTTTGGGTCAACTGGGCAGGCTGGTAAATTGACATGACTATGGACAATTACCACTTTTAGTAGGTAAATCAACTAGAGATGGGCCATTTTCCATCACTATGTTAGTTTACCAGAGGGTAACCTGGTTGCAATAGGGAAAAATTATGAAAAACTATATTGTATTTAGATATATTTAGAAACCCAAAAAGATGCCAAAATGGAAAACACAAGGAAAAAAGGGAAGGATTTTGCTAGTCTATCTTTTCGGGGTTACTATGAATACTGTAATAGATAATAATAGAATATCTAACCAAATACCGACAGAATGGGGGCTATTCCCTAAAGAAGCTGGTGATTTTTCACCAGCAAGGTGGTTAAAAAAGGTGGTTAAAAAATGGTGTACCTATCAAAATGTGGAGTTAAGTCAAATATCAGGGTATAACCAACAACAGATGGCAATATCATGGGAATAAAATTGGAATCTTTGGGGACACCTACTGGATGGGTTGAGCATTACAATGGCGATGGGTATGCACCGAAATTGGGGATTTGACCAAGAAATAAAGGGGGCCATCGGTGATACAGGTGAGTTTAGGCTTTGGGGCACAGAAGGGGGCGATGGTTTCACTAACGAAAAGATGGGATAAAAATTGATAAAAACAAGATTGAAATCGCCCAACAACCCAGGCCACACTGGGCCACTGGCAACACCACTTAGGTTGGCTTTAGAAGGCACCTACTCACGACTCTTCAACTTACAGGCAAAGGGCTATCAGTGACCTACAATCGTGTCATGGAAGAAGCTCAGATCGCCGCGGCACCCCCTGAAAGTTCATTTGGAACCCTCAAAAATGAAGCTATGGTTGGGAAAATCCTCTAGATTTGGAATGAATTCCAAACATGAAAAGAAATCACATGAAATGAAGATTACATGCTTATAGCTTTCTTTGATTCATGTTGAACTTTCAGGTGAAATTGATTTTCTTGGATAGCATCGAAGGACCAGCGGGTGTGTCTTGACGTTCTCGGTCCGTGTAACAAGTGACAAAAATCAAATCGAAGACTGAAGTGGGTGTGACCGTGTTCCGCCATCCAAGAATAGCAGAGATGTTCGAAGAAACCAATTGCAGGATGCAATGTCCGACACCACCCGCAGACTAGAGCATTGGGTCGTGCTGACTCTATTGCCGTGCGATAAAATATACACACTGGCTGCACTTCCCTTGGCCAATGGTAGAACTCCAAGCAGGGATGGGAGTCGTTTTTTCTGTCAATCCCTGATTTTGCTCAACAACTGGGCTCTTTGATTGGGGTGGTTACCGTTCTAGAAGCAGATTATCACTATTTGGGGGGATAACCTTCCTACTTAATCAACCACGGTTCGTGAATCCAGGGTTGACATTATCCCAAAGTTAGAATAATCCCATCCCCCTCTGAAAACTCAACACCCCCTAAATGCCCCCAAACACAGGTCATCCCCGATTGGATCATAGTTTCTAGGAGTGTTTGATATTGGGGGGAAGGGATTACTCTGGCGGTTCAAGCTGCAAACATTAGAATTTTCAGTAGGACATCTTCCTAGCAATAGGATTTTCCGGTTTTTTTCTCACCTGTCCTGTCAAAGAAGTTTAAGTTGAAGGATGTTCCAACGCTTGACCCTTGAGGACAGCCCTATTTGAGGCTTCCGCTGTGGACAGGTGATATTACGATTTGGAGCCATCGCCAGCCATGTTGGATAGTTCGATCCGTGGCTCTCTTAATCAATGGAGGAAGATGATACACCCAGCTGAAAAATCATTCTTTTGAAGGGATATCGAAGATTTGCCGGCAAGAGGCTGTTTCACTAGTGGTGGTTGTTTATTTCTACAGTACATACCCTACATGGGTAGTTTTTTCTGCCAAGAACAAGCAGCAAGAAAATGCGTTCCATTTGATTTCCAGCAGGGATCGTGTCGGTGGTTCGCCGCAGCCATCTTTTGGCTACCTGTGCGGAAGTTCGGGCAATGAATTCTTTTCAAAGCTACTTGGAAGCACAGGACATTTTTTCCCATGGAGGGTTGGAGGGTTTGGGACTGCAACAATTCTTATCATTTCTGATCCAACTGGGCATAACGGGAGAAAGATCTATCACTAGTTGCAATCAGGATACAGCAAGGAATTTGTGAAATGAAAAGTAGAAGAGAACTGGAACATCAATTGAGCGCGAGAGACCAGACTTGTATTGCAAATCGTAAGGCCCTGGTTAAAGGAACAAGAGTAATTCTCTATTTATCCTATCCTTATCTGCATCGCCCATATGGGAGCACTGTTCAAGGATGCAGACCCATCCTCCATTTCAGAACCACATAGCTCTGTCTGATCCACCATGGACTATTGATCTAGCCATTGGGAGAGCCAGGTAGCATTGGATTGTGTGAAGATGATGAGTCTGAAAAAAGTCCCAATTAGTAGTGACAGTGATAACCAGCAATAGTGACAACAATAGATCATTATGATAATGATCAATCATCACCATGGTTCGCCATATTTAATATTGATTATGCTTCATCTTTGATTAAGAGCACTTCGTTGAGTCAGTTCCGTTTTATCGGGTAGGTCCCTTTTTGTGACAGCGCCCGGCCTTTCATGAGGGAAGTCTCCAGGCCGCCTCCAAAATGGTCCTTCAGTTGTCAAACATGGCAGGCTGCTGGGAAATTCCCTATAGAATTCAATGGATGGGGGGTTTGCCAGCAAGCCATGTTTGAGTACTCAACAGTGTATCATATTTGATTTTGGGAAAGCCTAGTTGGTTGATGGTGTCTATATTGATCCTTGCCATCCCTGTTTGAAAGGGTTTACAGAAACCAGCTTGACTTATATCTGATGGATTGGTTGAGACTTTCAATGAAATAAACCAGGAGTATTTGAAATTAGTTGTTCAATGCTAGATGGTGCTCCCAAAACTATTGCGAGGTAGTGCCAAAAGTAGGTTTCAAATAGTTTCAATGCAATGAGGGAAAAAAAACAAATTATTATATTTATTATCATGTGCAGGAAAGGCTCCTCAAATATGGGTTGGCGTATAATCAGCCTGTTTTTTCTATAGATAAAATCCACCACATCGCCTTACTGAGGTTTAAGTTTGCTTCAACCTTCCCTAAAGCCTTCTGAATCTTGGCAGTTTCCGGCTACATGCTGTGGTGATGGTTGGTGAAAATGGAGTACCCTAGGGTTATCTAACATAGATGTGGAAAACCCATGGTTCCCTTAGGAAAATTATCTACACATGGTGTTTTTTGCCACATCTACTAGTTTACCCTGGGGTAGTCATTTGCCTTTTTGATGACGGAATATTGACAAGGTTGTTCAACAGTGTGTTGGTTTGACTCCCCCACCCCGAGAGTTTTAGTGCAGGATGTTGTTGTCAACATGCAGATCTGCAGCGAATTACCCGCTGACCTTCAAGGTCTCCAGTTGCTTTGTTCCAGTTCCATACCCATGTTCCTATCAAAATAAGCCAAATATTAAAGTGTGAATTGGTTGGACGTCGAGGATTTAGCTTTCTTGGTGTTCAAATCTGCGTGATTTCCCGAATCAGTTCATCTCCCCAGACCTTGAGAAGTACCAAGTGTGGCATGATTGGTTTGATGTGTCATGCTTATTCCTCTACTGATATTTGATCTCTTCCTGGTACTCCTTGCTTCCCTTTAATTGTGTTGGCAATCCCACAATACTTCTATCTGGTTGGCAGGTTCATGTGTTGAGTTGAAACATCCAACCAACTTAGTTGTGGTTGCAATGGCCCTGGCTCTTGATCAACTTTCCTGTAAGGTGGAGCCCCCGAACGATAGCCAAGTTGCTTTGTAGTGAGGTTAACTAGGGTTTATGCTGATTACACTACGTATAGTTAGATATGGTTGTAAACCAACTCATAGCTAGGCAGGCCCACCTTGATAGATGATAATACCACTGAACGACCACGTTCAGTCACTTGGGGTAATCCGCGATTCAGCTGTTCAGCGGTGCTGCTGCCCCCTGGTCGTCACTACAATTGCAGAGTGTTTATCCTTTGCATGATAGATACATATATATTATATATATATACATATATATATATATATACATGTATAGATATACAGATTCTGTCCCGTTTTTATTGGTTAGAATGTCACTTAGATGCCCATCGTTTGATGCTTAGATCATGGGGTTCAATCCCTGGGACTGGGACTGGTGCATCGTGGACGGGCTTTCCGGGGACCCAGAGATTGAAAGCCAGAAGGCATGCTGTTGGTGAAACAAACCAATTTATAAATATACCTATATATGCTAATATCATAAGCACAAAAATAGATAGATGGATAGATGGATTGATAGATCGATAGATGGATAGACGGATAGATGGATAGATGCATAGAGGGATTAGATCGATTAGATAGATTAGATAGACTAGATAGATTGGATTCGATAGATTAGACAGATTGGATAGATTGGATAGGTTGGATAGATTGGATAGATTCGATAGATTCGATAGATTGGATACTGCAGATTGGATAGGTTGGATGGACAGATAGATAGGTAGGTAGGTAGATAGGTAGATCGATTGATAGATAGACAGACAGACAGATAGATAGATAGGTAGGTACAGTATCATGTTTATCGTTCCTTGGCTACAAACGCATGAAGTTACCACGTTTTTTTGTTTGCTTTCTTTGGTGAGGTGGTGTCAGGCTCCGCGCTTCCGCTTAGGAATTGCTGACCTTCGAGGATTTGAGCTGCGTAAAACCGGAAGAGCTCACTGAGAAGAGGAAGAGTTGGATAGGCCGGCCTGGCAGAGGAGAAAATGTGAGAGATCACAATACATAAATATTACATGTATATATATATATATAGTAACCCCAATAAAGGTGTTTAAAGAAAAGAAATGTGTTTTCACTATTTAAGTAGGATATGGTAGGATTTTTTTGTTTCAGCATTATTTCAGGGTTGCTAGGGATATGTCCTCAATGGTCAAGACCCGAATCAGGCATCCTTCCGGATGGCCACAGTATGAGCCATTAAGAACAGCTAATAGGTCATCTCCCCTCACCCGTTTGGAGGTCAAAAGATCCTACTGGAGGTCAGTGAGAGCAGTGACTTTCGAATGTCCTTTGATTCATGGACGGCATCTTGGCCCGATGGGGGTCACTGAAGAGTGAGCGCAGCAAAAAAAAAAATGCAGAGATTTTGGCAAAAGTGCAGAGATTTAGGGGATGTTTGGATGTTTTTTTCTTGGGGATCTAGATGGGGTTATGGAGATTCTTTCGGTTTATATGGATCTAGATGCAGGGGTATATGGGAGTTAAACAATAGTCGTGAACACATGACTGGCCGACGTCACAATGAGGATGTTGTTTGTGATTGTGGTTATCATCCCGTCATCACCGATTTCTCAGGTGGGTGAAACATTGAAATTCTACCCGACCCAAAAGTGTCCCATCCTTTGGTATATGTTTGGGTCTGTAGAATCAGAATAGCATGATGAAATATGATGAAATCCAGAGATAGGTGGCTGATTAAAACCCTTGTGATTTCTCTGATGAATATGTGGTCGGACCTTTGCCTGTCCATACCTTTTGAAAGGATCAACACAAATGGAGGACTGACCCGATAAATGGGCATTTGCCTGCCATGTTTGATTGCCGGAGGATACCCAAAATCCACTGGTTGATCATCAGTTTTCAGACAGACCCAAATACCATATTGTGAATTATATAAACATGTTCCATCATATCTCATCATTAACACATAAATAAGCATTCAACTTTGCCTACGCATGCATGGTAGCCTTTCCACCATGATGGTTTGGTTAAACCCAACCTTTCACAAAACCCCACTATATCATACTATATCCCATTGTGAACATACATGCATGCATGCATGCATGCATGCATGCATACATACATACATACATACATATATACACACATACATACATACATACATGCATACATACATACATACATACATACATCCCATGAATTCCTGTTACATCTCATTGTATCCCATTCTATCCCCATGAAATAGACCCCAATATTTGTTGCTTTTCAGCCTCGAGGAATATGGCCCTGAAGATCCTGCAACTTCGCCCAATCGAGTCTGTCACGAAGAGTCAAAGAAGGACTCGATGACCCCAGCAGCCCAGCAGCCCAGCAGCCCAGGGGAAACAATGAGTGCAAATGGAAAGCTAACCACAAAAAATTGGAGTTTAACCACTACATTGGAGTATAATACAGATTTCATGGAGGAAAAGGCATTGAGATGGAAATTCCACCATGAAAGATAGTGGAATGAATCATTCTAAAATGGGTATTTCATCGGATATCATGGGATTTCCCTTCTCAAATCCTACTAATATCATATGTTGGAGCAACCTTGAAGGAGGTCGAGATCTTCATGCAGCTCTCATCAGCTAAGCCTGCACGTTTCTCGCCAAACCTTGGTTGTGGAGAGCTGGCAAGTTTTTTTTCTGGCACGATAGGACCAAAACATGGTGATTTAGCCGAGAAAAATGTGGATTTCACATGAAACCACCAAAAAAGAATAGCAAAAATGGTGATAGGATAACATGAGGATTTGTGGTGGAGTCCAGCGGATTTACGTTGGACTCGTTCGTGGCGGAATCATGAGAATGATAGCAAAGTTGGTACAACTGGGTGAGTAAACCATGGTTTATGGTACAGATCGAACTCGTCAATTGGAGTTATAAAACCAGCTTGCAACTGGGCACCACCTTGCAAATGATGGTAAGGGATGGTAAGGAAGCAACCGAAAATAACCTTAGGTTGGTGGATTGTCATAATTTGTAAACTGGGATGATCAGGGATGATGGTCCTTAAGTGATGAATTCTGGGATTCTTGGGTGTGAAACTCTCAGCAGATCAAGTTTGGCCATTGTTTGTGTTAAACGGTCAATCGTTGGATGCGTGTTGGGGTTGGGAACCAGTGAAGTAACCCCCACAGGTTGGATTCTGGCGAGTTGTGACCAGACCAGAGGAATCCAACAATTTTAAACCACTATTTTTAATGGTTATCCTCTGGTTATGTAGCATGGCTATGGAAAAATCACCATGTTTGACAGGCAAATAGTCTACAAATAACTATAAGTTGCTGGCAACAAAATGTTCAGATCAGGATGTAGCTGATGCGACTGCGGCAAGGAAGACCGAAAATTGGGACCGGGTGGAACTTTGGGACAGGGTCCCATCCGGCGAAGAAAGGGATGCCACTTTGATCCAAGCTCGGGCCAAGTTCACGGGGGTTTTCCTTATCCATTTGGGACCAGATTATGTTCCACATGATGTTGGGTTTGTTGTGGCAGGGATGACATCTCATGATGCTGGCCATCTTCACCTTGAAACCCTCTGTAAACCGATTGGTGAATAATTCCAGGACTTTGCTGATCGATATTTTGGGAGATGAATATCCTATCTTGTTCCAAGTTCATTGATTAGATTTTGCTTCAAGAAAAACACTTTTGCAACTATTGTAGATAATTTGTTTCATCATTTGATCAAACTGGCCATGCCTTGTGGCAAAAATCCCCCGGAACACCACCACAACTCTGCGATGCACCAAGGATTGCGCCAATGGGTCAAGCAAAAGCGAGCCGAAGGCGATGCTGGCGATGGCGAAAGGCGGAGTTGTTTCAATGCGATGCTGGCCCCTTGGCTGCGCTTGGCTGTTGAAAGAAGGTTGATTAAGATGAAGGTTTGAATGTGCTCTAAGTATGGCCAACAATATCATAACCATTGATGACATGAATCTCGAATTATTTGACAAAGGTTCTACCTTCGTTCTGATTTGTGATGATGCAAAGCCAATTGACTGATATTTTCAGGGAGAAGACAACGAATGAACTTGCAACAGTCTGCGTTTAATTTTTGGGATGCAAACTTTGGGGCTTGCCAAAGTTCCTCCAAATGCTTCCTCCAAATGCCAGCCATTTTGTTGAGAGTTCAACAACACCAGGGTGTCTACTTGGGTGTGTCCGAAAATTTGGGGGAAAACCTCTAAATCCAGTGGAGAATCATCGAAATCCACACGAAGCTTGGCGTAAATTGGGGGTATACCGCGTTTTCGGACAGACACAATAGTACATCGTTGGCTACATACCCCCTTGTATCCCAGGAAATGGTTGGCTTTTAGAACCCCACTTTTTTTTGTTGATTATACAACCATTTTGTGTTGGGACCATGATACTTGGAACGATGATCCGAATCCACTTGCAGAATTCTTGGGACTGTCTCCTCCTCGACTGACCTGTACCTGGGGAATACCAGCAGAATGGGGAACCAACTCATCCTTCCAGAAACACCCTACTGTGGATGGTTGCGAAATCCTGCACCACTTGGGAACTATTGGGAATATGAAACACTGTAAATAATGGGATTATAATGGGATAAACCATCTACCAACTAGTGCAGGATTTCTTCCATCCACAGTATCACCAATATTCGGAATACAAAATCCTTCAAAAGTCAAGGGGAATAGCGATTAAGAAGAAATTTCAGCAGGGAGGTGCTTGTGTTTCACTTCCATGAATGCTTCGGAGGAATCCTTAGAGAAGCCTGATACTGTACAAGTTATATGTGTCTGGCAGACCTTTCGTTAGCCCTCTTCGGTCCATTGGAAGATCAAGTTATAAGGGAGTCCATCTGGAATTTCCCCCATCCTCATAGTTTCAACGTTACTCAAAATGGTGGTGAAATATCATTGGTGTCCTTCCACAAAGGAAATAAACTTATGAAGGCAACTGGCGGGTTCACCCTGGGTATCATCAGGCCTTCATGCGCGGCGCCCCCTGAGCCAGCGGGAGTCATCGGGGCCGCCAGCAGTGTTTTAAACGGCCAGCGTTGAAGTCGCCGGAGGGTTCACAAAAACAGAGGAAAAATGTCGTGAATTTAAAGACAACAAAGGGATTGAAGCATCAAACATTTGGGACCATCTAAAATGGTGAAGCCACCACAAAAGTACATGTAAACATCTAAAAAAATGGATTTAAGCATCAACAAAGATTGTGATTTGGCTATGAAAACTTGGGGGTTAAGCATCAACAATAGGGATTTAACATCAGCAGTAAGGATGCAAGCACATAATGATTTCACAGAATGATCTGTAAAATGGTATAGCCATTTGTTTGTGTTTGAATCAAAGTTGGCTGTATTCTTGAAAAATCTCTACCTTGTAACAGTGCCAACCAGCATGATCATTTTTGTAGTACATGAAACTTGGCAACCTTCACTGCCCGTTGCTTTACCACCAGGTCACGTGGAAGCAACAAACCCTTGAGGATATCGTTCTGGGCAACTTTTAGGGATGTCACTGGTTTGGAAATACCCTCTGGTAATTTAACGTAGCTATTGAAAATGGTTATTTATCCTTGATTTTCCGATTAAAAATGGTGATGTTCCATAGCAAAATGGTAGTTTACCAGAGGGTAGTATGAATTATCCAGAATGATATGCGCACACATATGGTTTATATACTCGGAATTGATTCACACAGATACCATTGATACATATTGAGTGATATTTGTCTAGATTAGCCGTGACTTTAGAGTTCATACATTGTGTATTTGTGTATAATAAAAATCTGAGTGTTTTTTTAACACACAACTATGCAAATTGGGGTGCATCAAAACTGGATTCTTCCAGTGAAATGATCATTGTCCACCCGATGGGAGCAACTCATAGGACCACGTAACGACCACCCAACCAAGCGCTAGTGGGTTAGGGCCATGGTTTATAGCTTGTTGAAAAGAAGTACCCTCTGGTTATTTAACATACCCATGGAAAATGGTTAATTTTGGATGATTTCCCCAGTAAAACCTCCATTTATAGGGGATTTTCCATGGCTATGTTAAATAACCAGATGGTAAATGTGTCTACCCAAGAAATCTGCATATGAGATCCTGCATTTTTGTGCACCCAAAATCGGCGTACTACTCGTGTCCCTGCCATGTTTTGCCGAAGGGTTGAGATAGGGGAGGTCCATGTGACAGATCAACCTCGATATGGTGGTTGGCGGATACGGGTTTGTCCGACAATTATGGGAAGAAACCCAAGGTTTGTTGGTTGAAAAACATCAGATTCCGCAATCAAAAATGGCCATATGCTAGGGGTATACCCCCATTTTCAACGACTTTTTGTGAAAGACAGTATTTCGTGTCGAAGAAATCAAGGTTTAATGGGATCTATAAGCGAACTTACAACAAGGCACCACATGATAGGAAGGTGTTTGACCTGGATCATTGGAATGATGGCCATACACTTACCTTTCGGTGTCGTCAAACGTGGCCGGTGGGAAATCCCCAGTCATGAGGTTAGTTCGCTGGATAATCATCAAACCAAATGGGGATTGGATGTTCATTGAGTGTTTTTGGGGGTTGGAAGTTGGATGGATTTACCGGCAGAGCCAACAAGCACACGAAGATAAAGCCCGGAACCCAGTGGGTTTGCAATCCAGGCAGGATGTTTTAACACGGTTGTCCGGGTTCGATTTTACGATGTCAAAGTAAGTTGAAGGACACAGGCGGAAGGAGTAGCATTTTTGTTCATCCAACAATCATCAAGAGTTCCCCCTTGCAATCATCCAGTTGCAAGTCGAATCACTTGTTGCTGATTCATCCATTTGAGCAGTGTTCAGAAGCCTTGCTGGCTGATTAGCAATGTGCGATTTGAGCCTGCCTGGTGTTCTCGAGGAATATCATCATCCAGTATGGGAATCGAACTCTGTTCATTGGCAAAGCCAGTTTGCTATCAAAAGTTTCTATTCCATATGTGCCATGGTCAAAAGTTGGGGCATGTTTGGGGCATGGTACTCAAATCATTAATATGGACTTATACACCCATCATAAGGGATTCCATTATGAGATTCATGACCACACCACAGTAATACCATCTTTTGACCATGGCACATATGTGATCTGTATCGCTGCAAAAAAAAAAGTGTTCCATGCTCTCAACCCTGCACGCTCGGAGTCATGGCCGGTTCACACAGGTCACGCGAGTCGCCCTTTTGTGTACAGATGAAATTTGTTAATTATCGGCCAGTTGTGACAGAAGGAGTTGTCAGCTACACTTCTTTCAGCTACACTTCTTGGACGTACAAGGACGTATCCCTACATTTCATATACAATACATGACAATATTGTTTTAGTGGATAGACAAAAAACTGACAGACAGATAGATGGATAGCTACATATTTGCCGTTTTCAGAGGTTTGCTTGTCAAGAGGGGATGTGATTTGCAAAAGTGTTTGTCCGTTGCAACTGTGGTCTTGTGTGACGAGATTGGTGACAAGATGCGGAGACAACATGCGGAAACAGGACATATACAGCATGGGTACAAGTATGACAATGCATACAATAGATACATGCAAGGTTCCATGTATGACACACATTCGTATGTACGGGACACTATGACTTTAACATTTCTAGGTACACCTGCAAAGATGGAACCTTCTGGAGGTAAAGATCCACGCTAATTCTCCTTGCAGGCCTTGTCTGTTTCTTGTAAAATGGGTTCGTATGTTGATGTCCAGCTTTGGTCGAAGAAACCCTCTTCAGAAAGTTCTTGGCAACCGCATCAAGCCTTTCGGGCAGTTCGATAGTGAGAAAATGCCTTGGTGATAACAGAAACTGATCAGCGAAATTGTTGCTATGAAGGGGTCTATGAAATTTACTGACCCATACCCATGTTAGGAACCGACACGCTGGTTGTATTGCTGTGGGATAGACACCACACACCCATTGGTGACGAGAGTTTATACTGATCATTGCCAGGAAGCTAGAAGGCTGTACACGGTCCAGTTGTCATTCACACATGTATTCTTTGTAGCTGACAATGGTGTGAATCCAAGATTTAAATCCCAGGGGACCGCACAAACTGGGTTTATGATATATGTATATCAACATGTTCAATTTTGGGTACACTATGACTTCACCCACCCCCAAATGACGATTCCATTTTGATTTGGGTATGGTGATGGTTAAATACTCAAAACATGATCAAGTTAGTGGGTCTAGTCTCGTACCCTTCATGACTCGAGCCATTCTACTAAAATTGCCCATGTATATATTGGTGTATATATATATATATACCTATTATTGATGAAAAATCCCCTAATTCCTGAAGGTTATATCCCCATTTCGTCACTGGAATGATGGTTAGGTTGCCGGATATCATCTCCATAGCTGGTTAGTTGAATTATACAATCTAGTTCAGCCAGATTTATCCCAATCGGATTGTGATGATCACACGACTTGGGGACAAAGGTTTGATGTGCATTTGCCCGAACCTCTTTCCTGCACTTTCCATGTGTTGGTAGATTCTCAACGAGTCTGGCACAAATTTGTTTGGGAACATCACGACGAACTCACTCGCGAAGGTCCCAGAAGCGTCAAGTCTGATCATCAGATCTGTGCATTTGATAGCACTATTTGCCGGGATTAGTAAGCGCCGAAAATTCGTACGTGTAATTGATCCCAGTCAGACAGAAAGCAGGAAAACACGTTGCCAATTTTCAGTTTGGTCGAATTCGGTCGAATATGGTACAAGTGAGCACTGACTGCGATCTACCCCGGTTGGTTGATGGTGATTGGGGATTTACTCGCCAATATCATGGGAAATATCATAATCCATGAATTAGGGAATTGATCGACTGCAAATCCACTGCGAAATTGACTGAATCCTCATCATTGCCTGTAAAATCAAATGCCCAAAAAATTGGGATGTCCCCCATTTTTAATGTCCACGCCGATTTTCAGAATTCCCAAACATGGCCAGAACAAGGCTTAGGGCTGTGCCTAGATCAGCTGTTTTCAGCGAAACCCATAAAGGTGTTTCGCTCCCTGGGAAGCTGAAGGGCTCGTGCATTCCCTTTAGCTTCTGCTGAGATCCTGATGATTCAGGATAAGTTCTTGGTGGGATCAAATATCTATTGAATCTCTGTATGAATCTAATCTCAGATGTTGAAGAACATGTTTCAACCATGACAGGAAATATGTTGCGAAGCCCGCCGTTTGCGAATTAGCACAGCAGTGAAGCCCTAAAGGTCTTAAACCTGTTGGGCGAATTCACCAGATTGGACACCGCATTTGACGTCCGACGTCACCGCCGGAGGTTGTCCAATACCCACCACAACCGGTTTTTGCCAAGAAAAGATGGATCCAGTGTAGCTGAGGACATGATGCCATACCTTTGCAGACCTTAGCTGGTACTGATTAATAGCTAAAAATGGTGAGTTAAGCATCAGTTATAGGGGCTTTAACGAATAGAACTGATAAATGATGGTTGATTGATGATTTCTTTTGGATTATACTGGCGTTGATACATTGGGGACTATCATAATCCATGAAGTGGGAATGCCCATGAAGCAAATTGCTATTGTTTGGGGAATTGTCCAACAGGTTCTTGAAAGTGCTCACATGATGTCTTTAGTTATGGCCTCTATGATGGTCCCGAACGGACGAGCATTTTATTGAGGGGGGGCTCACCCACCAACCAGATTCAAGTTGCTTTATAAAGCCTATTATCTACAAGTATATCTACCATAAACCCCACAGTGAATCAAGTTAGAAACCACCTTCGCTATCACAAATCAGCTATAAATCACCATTTTTCCTGAAATGGGGGTACCTCTAAATCATCCATTTTAGTAGGGTTTTCCATTATAAACCATCCATTTTGGGGTACCCCCATTTTAGGAAACCCCCATATATCTACCACAAACCCTAGTGAAGCTACATCTTGCCATATCCTTATGATTTCTCGCGGATCCTCTGACACCTCCAGGAATTGGAGCAGTGCGGCCCAGCTGCCAGCTATGATCCCTTCGAAGCTGTGAAATTGGAGGCAACTGGGAGCAGGAGATCCACCGAGACATGGGTAGACTGGGTACCATTTTTTATAGGGAAATCTACTTGGAAAAATATGATTTATAAAGGTACCATTTATAATATGACTATTTTGGGAACCCTCCAAATATGAATAAATTGGTGGTTTCATTCGGTTTGAATGTGAATCCCGGGTTTTTTTCATTGTGTATGATATTGTATGACCCTGAACTCAGGAGGTTGCATATGTGTTTTCAGATGTTTTCGGATGACCTTACCTAGAAAGATTGGGATGGGAAGCGAATAAAATTTGAACCACCAAGTGTGCGTACCGCAAATCATGTCGTTCATGATTCCAAATATATGTGTTTGATTTCTAACCCTTCAAGAATGGAATTGTGAAACAGAATTGACACAGATTTGGGGCGGTGAGTCGAAAATCATCAACCAGTTGTTATCTCCAAGATCTCATCTCCAGTTTCTGTAGTTATCATGCCCAATCGCCTTAGAGTAGTTGGTGCAGGCATCCAGCAGCTTTAGCCACTAATGTCTACTCAGTTTACCAACCAATGGCTATTTGTCATGGCTCTAGTGGTATTTTCCTCACAAAACGCCAGCTGCCCAGTGTTCTGAAGGCCTGTCTGGTATGGGGATGGGTCGAAGCAATGACACGGACAACGTGACGCTTTGCGCACGTCCGGGTTCTGGCGTCAGCTTCATTGCAAGCTCATCGATTTCGGTCTCGCCGCCAAGCCCTTTAGACAGAATAGCTATGCGTTATGGAAGCGGCTTATCCTGTGGGATTATTCGGTCCTTTTTTGTGAAGTTTCTGACGCAGAGCCGAGGTTCACCGGGTTGGCATCCAGTTTTTAGCTGTCGAAGCTATCGGGAAGTTGATGTTCTCTGGGAGATCAAGATTCTGACTCATAGCCGTGTCATTCTTGGTCAAACGTAAGCTACAAAAATTGGAAGTGTGGACCTGATGTTTTCCATCTGAAGAGGAACGTAGTTTTCCAATCCCCCACTAGATTTAAGAGGTTTAACAATTGAAAAATATCTCTTGGCTGAAGGATGGTAGATATAGGTTCTTCAAAGAGCATCAATCCTGTGGTGATTGATGCTGCATTAACAGACGATCCTGCACCAAACCGAGCTGAAAAACATCCTCCATGAAGATATTCATGTGTGGCATCGAGAGTTGTATGATAGAAGTATTAAGCAGCAACTAACCATTATTAATGAAATATGTAATTTAGCTTTTAACTAATGGGATATTGAATGATATTGATATTGTAGGATGCAACTATTGACAATAACTATTAATCCTTTCCCCTGTTCATATTAAACACCCAAAAACCATGGTTTAGTAGCCGATGAAACCGCATATTTGGGACCATAGAATCGGGGTGTTTGATATCAGGGGGATGGGATTACCCGATATTGGGGAGTCATCAATCCATGAATAGGGATTAGTATACCAGTTGTAAGGAGTCTCGGAGTCCCTAATGATCGTGGGATGACAATGCTACATATGCCATGTGCCCCACGCACTGCATCATGTTTTGACCATGGCACAACATGTTTCCATCAAATCACAATTGTTTAACATCGTTCACATTAATTGTCCCACATGTTGCAGGAAGTTTTTTCCGACATTTTCTCATCAGGACCCTCCATGTTATCATGAAATTCATCCAACCCCACTTTTTGGTGACCCCCTCAAAAATAGACCAATAGATGGTTTAGATGTTCCCTTCTCCGTGGTTGGTGGTAAGTTGTTCTGGTGAAATCCTCATTGTCTTAGTTGAATCTGAAGCTTTGATGCTAGAGCCAGCATTTCTGATGCGTTCAGATGGCTATGCCAAACATTTAGTGGTGAAAATAGAGAGCTTCCCCACCAACAAATCGCATAAGATTGGTATTTATCCAACAGAAATGGAGGCGATTTCAGTCACATCCAGGCTCTGGGGCAAGCAGAGGAGTCGCTGCAGGCTTCCTTGGCGCCCCTGATGGACCTTTGGATTATACTTTGATGGAGATCTGTCAATGGGGGATGTGATCTGCAATGATAAGGATAAAATTGGGTATATCCCCCATTTTGATAAATCTGTTGGGGATCCCCTGTAATATTCTCATACAATTTGCCCAGTTAAGAAGCAAAGATCGTCATGATCAATCATAAACTGGTCATAGATCTTCATATTTGGACAAACCCAACTAACTGTCATCCCCCATTATAATATCCCCATTATTGCCACATTGCTACTGCTTATACTCCATGTATCTTGGCGATATCCCCATGTCTTCCCAATATATCCCTCTCATATATTGGTGCTAAATCCCCCATGATTTCGGTTCCATCTCCCATTCAATCCCATCAAGTCCAGTTAAATCCCAATTAGATCCCATTAGAATCCCATTGAAGTCCCATTTTCCCCATGGTTCACCCCCCATGTTTTCCCTTCTTTTTGGATGGTGCTTGTCCAAACACCCGAGGACTTTGTGTCGGAGGCCTCCGTGAACGAAGCGCTAGATGCGGCGCTTCTCAGATGCTCGGCTCATGGGGATTCAATACGAAGTCATGGTCGAATGAGGCCAATGCCTTGATAGATAATGTTGATGATAATGAGAAAAATGGTGGTAATGATAATAGTGTTTACAGTGGTAGTTAGTTGACTGAGTAAAGATAACCAACATTAACCAGCCCTCTAAAATTTATTAACTCCCTTTCCTAAAAAAAAACAATAGCGGGTGATAATGATAATCAGAAGAAGGATGATTGCATGTGTGGGTTTTGATTGGGAATTTTCATTGCATATATTTGCTTGGTATAATGACGAAATAACTTCAGCATCATCGGTTTTTACAAATTAAAAGCGAACATTCTGCATGAAAGCAAGTATCGGGATAGAAATATCCACAACTATTCAAAATCCAGATATAAGCACAAATGATGCATAGCCAGCCATCACATAAGTATTAAAACTTCAAAAAATGCAGCTTGCAACCAAAAATGCTATCACCAGCTATCTTTGAGATGCAGCCGACAAGCATTGGCAGCATGGGTGAATACCAGCAATCATGGTGTTCGGCCAACATCAGTGAGCATTGATTGAAAAGAAATGAGCATTGAGCCAGCAAGATTTGAAAAGGGTATACACAATTAACAATCTTTGGGACAGAGCCATTAGAAGTGGGAGATTACGCAACAAAAATTGGGAGATAGATGCGGAAAGTGATGTAGAGTTTAGATGTTCACCAGCAAAAAGGCCGGCAGAATATGGGTTGTTCCATCACCTGGCTTGGCTGTCGCAACCCCGGGATTTCCCTAATGGTGGCCATCTCTAGTTGAGAAAGTTTATCCCAACTGTTGGCAGAGTTGTTTTGACCAACTTACTTTTCTTTCAGTGGTTTGTTGGTTTCAATTCCCATGTTAGCTCATAAAATTGGACAAACTACATTAAATTGTTCTCGTTGTTCAAAAATGTATTCTATACATTATACATGCATAGTGACTGGTATATGAAATCTCCATTGTTCGTGGTAGAAGAGACCTTCTATAACCTATATATAGATATACTACGATATTATTGGTAAATGAAATCTCCATTTTCTGTAGTTAAAAGCCCACATATTTGTTGGATCCCTCCTGAACACGAAGGGTCAGCATGGCACCGTCATTTCAGGATCCCTTTGGGGCAACCAGGCGGACTTGTCGCTCAGTGCAGGCGGATGGGATGACGTCATTTGACGTTGGACAACGGGCTGTAGGATGGCAGTTTAAGTCACTGGATGGGTTGAAGGGAAAATCTGAACCGGAAACCATGGTTTTCCCCATCAAATATATAGAGGTTTCCCGTAAATGTTCCCTTAAACTAATCCAGTGATTAATGGGAAAATATCATCTACAATCTACAAAGAAACTAATGAAAATTGGAATGTTGATGGAAAAAAATGATCTGCCATTCTAACCATCAATAGATGGGAATATCATAATTGGGAATATCATGGGAATCTAACGAATCAATAGGGAATATCATGGCATAGTATGAGATCTACCCTCTGGAAAATTAACATAGACCCCAAAAAGAACCATGTTTTGGTGGAAACTAATCTTCCAACCCCTATTTGCTAGGGTCTATGTTAATCTACTGGAGGGTACAATCTACAAAAATATTGGAATGCTGATGACGAAAAAACTTCAGTCTATAAATCTGGATGTTTATGGAAGCCCACATGATTGAATGGGGACTGAACCAGCATTTAGCCTCCAGTAAGTTAAGAAATTCATGAGGAAAATCCACCATTTGTAGATCTTCCGAATGGGTTTCCCCATGGGCCTCCATATATTTATTTGCCAGGTTGCCAGGGGGTAAGCGAAATTTTGCTCATCTTCGAGCTGTAGTAAGTTCTGAGGCAGCAGACGCGGAGACCTGCGCCAGTGAAACTCGCAAGACTTGGGCATTTGTGGGTCATCTGTTTGGCAGCGATGGCAGCCATCAGCATGGCCTCAGACACTCATCGCTCAAGCGCTCGGTGCGTTGGTCCGGCACAAGCAACTCTGAAGCAGCTCGACAAATTTCCGTGTGCCTCTTTCCTTCCATTCTCCATTCAATGAAACTCACCGACCTGTCCAAAACCGTCACTGACTGCGCGTGCTTCAAGAGGGTGCTTGCTGGAGAGGCCATGATAGATCAGTGCAACAGGGCCCCCATCTCTTTCAGTATGGAGGTGAACTTACTGTTGGGTTTTTTACGAGATATGACAATGGTTGGATGGTGTTAGAAACCAACCTATAACTAGGGTAACTAGGGGGGCCCTTCATGTAATTGCACCCCCAAGGATCAATTCTGGAGGCTACCCTCTGATATTCTACCAGTTTGCTATGGTTGAGAGGAAAATCATCCACAAAGCAGCCATTTTCCATAGCTATGTTAGATTATATCCCCTGATTACCCTTCAAATCCATAGAAATCCCATGAAATCCCTATTGTTGTTGGTTAAAGCTCCATGACAACCATTTGTCATCATTTATCAGTCATCATGACATAGATCAATAAATATATCATGTATCCCTATATTCCAATGATTACTGGTTATATCCCCCCAATATTTTTTCCAAGACTTCCCAATCAGTATCCCAATTATATTCCACTGATATCCCAGATATATTGTGGGTGCATCCCACTTAGTAAATAGGTTATATCCCCAATCATATATGGATTATAAACTGACTTCTATATGGATTAATTCCTGTTCTATCCCAGATATACCCCTGTAAATCCATATAAATCCCTATAACTCCATATATATATATATATGTATATATATATATATATATCCCTATAAATCCCTATAAATCCCTATAAATCCCTATAGATTCTTGGTTTAGACCGTCATTTTCCATAGATTCCCACAGGTCAAAGTCCTTCCCCGGCAGGCGAAGTGTCCTCCGTGAAGGGCGGCCAGATGGAGAACTTGGTCTCCGATCGCCGCGGCGTCGCGGTGGACCTCTTGCGCCTCGGCATCGCCGGGAAAAGCAATGGGGGAAAGACGGGTGAATAACGGTTAGAAAAAATTGGAAAATCATGGTTAATAGTGGTTAATACTGGTTAATACTGGTTAATATTGGTTAATACTGGTTAATACTGGTTGGTAAATGGTGTTAATATTGGAAAATCCTTGTTAATAATGGCTTATAATGATGAATATTGGGTGAACAATGAATACAATTACCACGAAACCAATGGAGGTAAACAATAAACAACCCCCATTTGTGGATGATTTATACCATCGACAAAATATGTAGTTATTTGGTTGCTTGGGTTTACCACTTTAGTGACGCAGGATTGCTCAGATTTGCACACTTGTGCTGCGTTCTTGGTGGCTGATATGGTTCCTTGCCACATCCATCCGCCTGCGTTTGGGATTGCCCGGCGACAAGGTTTACGAATGTTGTTGGTGCCAGCTGGTCTGACTGGTGTCCTTCAGCCATTGGATACACATGTATTCCGCCGGTTTCGGCGGCTGGAGGCATTAGGTGGAGAGCAAAATCAGGACTGTGGATGGATGTGTCCCACTTCTTGACTGGTTGCGCGTGCTCAACAAAACAATTCAGATTGTTGCCAGCAGACCAGCAGATCAGCAGTCGACACAAGCACTGTTGCATCCCTTGCCAGAAGAACATGAACTTCTGCAGGGACGCAGTGACCTACGTGAATCTCAGTGTGTTGCGCACGGAAAAGGCTTGGAAGCATTGGGCTCAGCAACCTCAGGGTTTGAGGCTCTTAGAAAATCTTCTTCCACCCCGACTTCCCAGCTCTTGGTCAAGCGGCCGGCAGCCGGCATGTTCCCGATAGGTTGGAAAGGTAATGTGGAAGCATGGGTGCATTGGCGATGGTGGGGGGATTAACTAGCCAAGTTATGGATTTTTTGCCCAAGAACAATAGGGATTTATAGGGGTATCATGGGGATGTAATGGGGAATTGTAGGATTGTTCAGATTTATATAAGGGGATTCAACGGTATTTCACCATCAATTTGTCTGGATTAATTATAGTGACCTCACCTCGTGACTTTCACTGGAATGATGGTTAGATTGGGGGAAATCATCCCCAAATGGCCGCAGGTTTCTGCTATTTTCAGCCGGAATGTGTAGCTGAATGGGATGTACAACCTACTATGATGACTCTATTGGCAGTTACTAGTAACTGGTGAGCGTTTATTATGGGGATATACCCCGTTAGAAATGGAATAACCTATTGAATGCGGATTTATGAACCATGGTTATTCACCAGCTACTAAGCGGGATGATCCTCCTAGTATGATTTATCCATGTGTGGCCAAATCTTGCAAATCCTCAGGGTTTAAAAACCTCTGTTTGGGGACATGGGCATGTTGAAATATTCTAAAAAATTAGGAATTAAAGCCATAATATGGGAATATCGTGGTAAATAGTTGGAATTAAATCCAGAAACCAATGATGCTGGTAATCATAGTTGTCAGCGTGCACCCATTTATGTTCTTGAGCACTAAGTAGAATGCTCGATCTTACCTCAGAAAAGATGGATCAATGGGATAATGGGATATGAATGGATCCAATCTACCAAAGACATGGGAATATGAACCAGCCAGGACCGGACTCTCACTAGAAAAAATAAGATTTCGACCATGGAGAATGCGGTTATGAACCTTCAAAAGCCCTCAACAAATTCACCTGCAAGTGGAGATCCATCCAGAAGTGGTCGAAAATCCTCTGGGTTGCTGGAGAAATTGGAGAAAAGACTGAGATGATATAACCAGCACAAGATATGACCACAAAAATGTAGGGATCATTTCCAATACTTTGGGGAAATGATCAACAAAGAAAAGATGAACGGGACCTTAGCAATCAAGCTGGATCAAGGGTATAAACTCCATAAAAGGGGGACGAACCCATTTGCTTTCCGTAGATTTTACTCCCATTCCTTTGTCCCAATTGAGTGGGAAGTATCCCATTCCTTAGTCACAATATTGATCTCAATCATCGGACACCCATCCCTGCCAGGAAAGACGCAAAGGACGTGATTCTGGTCTTGGATAACCATGGCCTGGACACTCGATGGCAACCAAATGCCTGCCTGGTGATGTTGGCAAAGGTCGTGACGTCAATGGAATGATGGTTGAAAATCGGGTGAAATCATCCCCAAATGGCTCAACTTTTCAAGTTGGTTCATCCGTTTACAAGGTGAAGGGTGCTTCATGACACTATGGGAGCAAGGGAAGTACTGGGATCATTTGCTATGTACTGCGATCTGATATGCTGATGTCACATATACAGGCTCTCCATGAGCTGCCCCTATGTGGGAAACGGGTGGTTCATTAGGTACGAAACTACAAGATTTAACCATCACGTGGTATGGAAACTAAATTATGGGCCTGGGGTACTTCCCCCCATTTCATCAGAAATAAGATCCCATCCCTTGAAAATATTTCGAACTAAGTGCGAAATAAGTAAAAACTTTGGGAGATGAGATTTCGATTTTCCAGCTATCTAATTTGGTACGTGCACAAATTTATAGGATTGCCCATTATAAACCATCCATTTTGGGGCATTACCTATGGCCATTCATGCTCCTATCAGGAAGTCCTCTGCGACTTGGTCCTGGTGGACACCATCCTCCGGTTGAACGCGGGCGCCACGGTGACGCTGCACGTGAAGGACGCTCCGGTCTTCGTGTCGGACGTCACGGAGAAGGAGCCGATGTCGGGATGGAAACCGGGGAAACCATGGGTTTCTGGGGAGAAATCTCGAATCTACAGCAAAATATGGGGGATTTGAGTATGTAAGCATCAAAAGTATGAGGAAACCAAGGAAAGGTTGGACTTAAGCAGTAAAATGTGGCTGTGTAACCCTTTAACATGTTGATAATTATCCACTAGAATTGGGAATAAATATGAAATGGGGAACCAGTAAACCCGGGATAAATCTCCACCAAAATGTGGCCTTTCACCGAGCAAAAAACTTAAAAGGGCGGTAATTATACATTTGAGATAACTGGGAAAACCATATGTTCCAGACCCAGTGTGGGTTCCATATGAGTGTTCTCAACCAATACACACGGAAAAACAACGGTAACAATCGTTATTGCCAAGCTTTAGATGGAATCACCCTCCTAGGAAAGGGGACTTGCATGACTTTTACCCTGGCTTGTTTGGCCGAAAATTCTGCCTAAGTTCCATGCACATCCAAGCTTTTTCGTAAAATTGGTGAACCCACAGGCTGGGAGCTCCATTTCCTGCGATCCAAACTGAGCTCACAGTGGTTCTCATATTGCGCGATGAAAATTCCCATCTTGAATGGTGAAATTCCCAGGTTCTGACTGTGAGTCCCTAACAATCGCCCCGCAATTATAGTTCCGTTTTCCAATCCCATCCAGCTATAGCGATATCATTTTTTAATCCTACTGTAGTTAGCCTAGTGACAAAGCAACTGCATTATCATAAATATTCCTAAATCATCATAAATCAACTCTCAACTGTCAAATCCCCCATTTTTCGTGGTCATCTCCAAATATTTCAGACATCCGCCAGAACTCCTAGTTCTCGCCAATCCTCCCAATTGGAATCCCATTTTGTCAGTGGTGAAATCCCTATTTTTCCCCGTAAAATCACCATGTTTCGTCCCATGATTTGGGTGTCCCCGGGAGGCCACGTGGCCTTGCCAGGACGTCCCCGAAGTCCTGTCCTGGCTCCAGCCGCGACTCCCCGAGCTGGCCGAGCGGCTGACGCAGAACCAGGCGGAGGGCCGTGCCGAGCTTAGCGCGAAGGTGGGGAATCTAATGAGATTTCATGGTGATTTCATGAGATACCCCCAGTTATATATGGCTTATAAGCCGATTTAATGGTGATTTAATGGCGATTTACCCAACGAAAATTGGTGGTTTTAATGGGAGTTAACCTGCAGAAATGGTGATTTAATGGTGATGTAATGGGATTTAATTTGTCGATTTAATGGTGATTCAATGGTGATTTATTGGGAATTTAATGGGATATTCCCAGTTATAAGTTATATATAAATTATATAGCTTATAAACCACTTACCAAAGTGAAATATGATAAAGAAAATATTTATGGATATATGGGGGGTTCTTAAGTCATGCGGGATCCCCAGTCATATGGGGGTTTCTTAAGTCATGCGGGATCCCCAGTCGTCATTACCGGATTGGAAACCTCCATATCTGTAGTTGGACGGGCTTATCATTTGATGCTATTCTATGCTGAAGCTTGCATGGATAGCTTAGTCCACCTGAATCTGTTGTTCGAATTGGGGATGTCTCCCCAATACGCCCTGAAAGGTGACTTCTGCCTGTCGAGCTCTAAATGGTGATATGTTCACCTAATCAGCTATTTTCTTTAGGGTATATACAATCATGGCATGCAATTATGCTGGAGAAATCTGGAGAACATATGTCAATCTCAAGCGTAGGATAGAAACCTCGCGGGATAGAAATGGGGTTGAATGGAATCTCATGGTCCTTGGACTGGAAGAAGTCTTATCGTTGAAAAATTGGGTATACAACAAGGTGTGGTGTTTGAAGCATCAGAAATATGCGGAAACCGAGCAAATTGGATCCAATTTCGTTTTAACCGCCAAACTTGAGACTTGACCAACAAAAATTGTATTTATACACAACTGGGCAAACCAACTATAGATGGGTACTGTAATGCAACTTAATGTTGTGCCGTTGTGATGGGGATAGATCTGACCAGCTAAAAAATTGGTTCTTTTGTTTCCGCAGGATATCTACGATTGGCATCTGTTTGTGGATGGTTCATGGGGCTTAAAACCATGAAGACGTTACCCTCTGGTAAACTGACATAACTATGGAAAATCACCATGTTTTATGGGAAAATCAACTATTATGGGAAAATCAACTATAAATGGCCATCTTCAATAGCTGTGTTAAAATACCAGAGGGTATCCAGTTCCATTTAGTTACATGGAAACCATGCCCGCATTTGTTTCATCAGACTACACTAAACATTGCCACGGTCTTTTGTTGGATGGACCTTGAGAAATTGAGCTTGTTGATTGGGCTTTCAGCCTCATTGAAATTGGCCTAGAACCATCAACAATCGGGAGATGAACCTGTTAAAAAAGGGGTTGTAGGCGGCAAATAATACTTGCTATTTATTGGTCGATTGGCTATGGCAATGGTGCCTTAACAAAATTGTTCATGTTTGGTACTGAACCGTTGTAAAATGCTGGTCGAAAAAAAATAAGTCAGAACTGTGTAATTGGTAGATAACCTGATTGGAGACTTGAGAAGCCCATTCACCATTGGTAGAGGCCCATCAATGTGAGCAGTGCAATCACCAAGGATGGGGGCATTGAAAGCAAAGCCATATAAAAACCCATGGTGTTCGCTGCACCGAGGTTTGAAGGTGAAGTCCCACGCTTTCTACACCGGTGGGCGAGCCTTCTGGGAGCTGCCCAAGGATCTCCAGGAGGATTATGCGGAGGTGGGGCTAGGGCAGAGATCGAGGCAAAAACCGGATGAGTTTACCAGTTTACCGTGAGTTTACCGTAGAACATGGGAGATGTACTATATATTTAATGCCATTTCAAATGGGATATACTCTATTTCACATGCATATGTCAATATGATAGAAACGAAATGCCACATGTATTGTTCCGATATTGACCAAAATGCGATATAAAGGAGCAGAACAAGGGAATGAAAACCAAGAAAGAAGCGAAGGTTTTGGGGGTGCCATGTTTGGTTGGGGATTCCAGACGGAAACTGCAGAAGCAACCTACTTCCATGTGATGGTTTCTTCGGAGTTTTTTCGTGGCTACAAAAAGAGATCACATGACAGGTCCAATATGCTCCCGTGCGAAGATGACAGGAGCAATCTCCTTTGCCATTTGGCAATACTTCCAATGTCATACAGATCTGGTCTTAAGTCACTCGAGGAATTCCCATTTGGGATCAAAAATGGCTAGAAATGATTAAAATCGGCTTTCCAAGTGGATCTTACCGCCATCTTTTTTAAAAAAATTGGGGAAGTAGAATTATCCCAATTTATGGCAAGTTAACATATTCAAGAGGGAAAATGATGACTACCCAGTGGTTATTTGGGGTATACCGCCATTTTCACACCTTTTACCCACCGGCCGAGTGGATGAGATCCAGGCGGTGGTGGTCTTGAAGGGTGATGCGAAACTCTGAAGCACGGGGGGTTTGGTCGGTGGGAGGCCGAAGCTTTGGGGAAATGGTACAGGAAATCAAGTATTTTCTGGGATATGTTGGGGATTAAAGCGGATTTTTTTATTGGCTTTGATTGCAATATATTGGGGATAGGTATAATGGTGATGTATCTGGGAAAGGATTAAATTAGTATATGGCCAACCTCAAAAGATCTCAGGGTGTTCATTGCATGCATCATTGGTGAATCCTGAGGAATGGGTGATGGAATATATTTCACCAACTTGATACTTACCCTCTGGTTATGCCAAAATATCTATTGAAAATGGCCATAGAAATAGTGGATTTTCCCATTAAAAATGGTGATTCTCCATAGCTATGTTAGTTTACCAGAGGGTAGCTGTGTATGAGAATGGGGTATACACCCAAGTTCTCACTGTTTCAATGGGGAAATGGTGATCAACCATCAACTTTGGGGGTAAACAGACAAACCCATATACTTGTAATTTACATACACGGCGTTCGGATGTTTGCTACTGGTACGTGTGAATGCGCATACTTATTTATATCGGTATCTAAGCATGCGTAAATATATACAAATAGATATACAATGATATACATTATGAATGCATATATATATATATACACACAAATGTATTGCGTTTAGGAAGACCTTCTGCCTCACCCCCTGCCAGAGCCTCCCTTTGCTTCGCTTCAGGAACTATCGCCGGCTGCTGGGCGACCTGCACTGGCCCTACAGCACGGACTTCGACGACTTCGCGCGCAGCTGGTGGAAGGGCGCCGGATTGATCTGTTTGAGGTGTGGGCAGAGGATGGATTTGTTGAATGGTTATATTTGGTGGTTTTGAATGGTCATTTATGACGAATTTTATGGGGATTTATCGGGATTTATGGTGATTTTTATGATTATTTTGGTGATACTTGCCGTAATTTATGGTTAGTAACGGTTAGTAAACCGTGAATTCTGATGCTTTGCAGATGATTTTCCAAGTTGATGCCTACTTAAAGAGTGATAGTGGGGATTGGTAAATGAACCGGTTCTATTGTGATTGCAAGGTGATGCTTTGTGAGGTTTTGCCATGAGAATGTTTCTTGGTATGCTTGTTTTTATTTCGAATTGGGTTTGTCTCAAAATGATGTATATTATGTGTATATATATATATATAAAACCTGATGCGGATAGAGTGGGATATGGAACCACAATATGACAATGGATTTGTTCATGAAATGGTGATTTATCTCACATACATAGCAATTTTATTGAGGGAAACAATGAAAAGCCCTTGGATGCAGGAGGGTGCTTTTCGAAAGAAACCCATACGCAATTCGTTTGGATTATTGAGTGTGCATTTGGATCTTTGGAACACAGCCGCCTTCGGCATGTCCGGAAGATTATCCTCAAGCCAACATGGCTAAAAGGGAAAGTTCGCGCATGATGAAAGAAATTCTGCCAAACCATGTGACAGAAGTCGATCTCAAGTCCACAATACCCCTCCATATCTAGGCCCAAACGATGGCAAGTGGATTTTAACCCCTCATTAATGGCTGTTTTCAAATTGGTCAAACATGGGGATATCATTTTTTTACGTGGAAAGGAATAATCACTATATGCAATTATATCCTAATTATATCCCAGTTGTATCCCCTATGTATCCCCTATGTATCCCCTATGGATCCCTATTGTTGCTGCTTAGACCTCCATCCCCGTGGAGGACCATGAAGAGCGGAGTGGCCTTGGACATCAGCGACACAGAGCAGAGTAGGGTGAAGGCCTTGCACCCGGAGGATTGGTGTCTTGGACGTAGCATCATTCGTGTGGTTATAGGGGATGTACCATCAAAATAATAGTGGTTACCCTCTGGCAATTCAACATAGCTATTGAAAATTGCCATTTATAGTTGTTTTCCCCTTAAAGATTGTGATTTTCCATAGTTATGTTAGTTTACTAGAGGGTAATAGTGGTGACTAATGGGCACCTAATGGTATAATGGGTTCAATAGTGAATTTTACAAGGTGGTGCCCCCAAGAACTCGCTAAGTTGGTGCAAATAACTCCAATAACTAGGACTTATGGTAGATATACCTATAGTTAATGGGGTTATAAACAATAATGTTGGTAAAACAATGCCATAAACCACCCATGACTCGGAATGGTAAACATACCGCCTATAAAAATGGTGAAATTGTGGATGGTTTGTTATTGTTTTACCAAAATTAGTGAATGTTACAATGGCTTAATATTACTTGACATTCGATCAAGAATCGGTAAAGAATGGTTCCTGGGCTATTTGATGGGTGATCGTTGCGCAAATGGATGATTTGTCATGGGAGATTTAAGCATGTATTTATTGTCACACAGTGATACATAGAACACATACATGCCTAATGGGTGATCCATAGATGCTTGACATCCTTTCTATTTGTTTTTTAAAGGGTGTTTATGGCTTTGGTTTTGCGCTTTTTGGGTGTGTACAGGTTTTGTGTAAAATGTTGTACGGTTTGTTCGTGGTTGTTTTACGGGTAATTGTCATCAAGAGATGGGGTTGTAAAACCAACAAAATATGGGGATATGGTTTTGTTTTATTGGGTTGATTTGGATATAACTGGATTACAATCGGATGTATGGTCAACAATATGATATCAGGTTCGTCTCAAAACGGGAAACGGGGCCAAGGCTGAAAATATTCCCATATATAGATATGGTATAGATGTAGATAGAGATATACATATACATCCTATGCACATACACATTTACATATACATACACATTTACATCCGGAAACCGTGCTCATAAAACCACGTTTTTGTTTTTGAGAATGAGCTTGTCACTCACTTTAGGGAAACGCGATTTGTTCTTCCCAAAATCACCAAAAAATGGAGTCCAAAATTTGGTGGTTTTCGCGTTTTGTCACAGTGCCAGCTCATTCTCATCGGCTTATCAAGCTAAACTGCTTAAAGGCATTTTCTCAGATGATGCGCTCAAGGTTTCTATGGTCTTCTTCAGCAATTAGGGTGGCACGGAGGTTGAGGTACCGCCACTGCCAAGACTTCCGGTAGAGCAGAAAATCGTGGCTTTGGAAGCTGCTGCAAAAGGACGTTAATAGCCCACCCCACCCCACGCGCCCCACGAAAAAGGCTAATTTTACGAGCGTGGCTTTCGGTCCACAGGGAAATTCTATATACATATACATATACGCATTCATATGCATTTGCATGTACGTATTCATAGACAATTATATACATTTACAGATTTAGGTATACATATACAGATTTAGATACACATATTCAGATATACAAATACGTATATAGATTCAGATATACATTTACGGATTTAGATATTCATCTATAGATTTAGATTTACATATATAGGTGTACATCTTTCGATTTAGCTATATATTCATGGAAATATATTTAATTAGATTTGTAGATATAGATATAGAGGTAGGTATAGATATAAATATGCATAATGAGATATGTACATATATATATATATATATGGTTATTTAACATAGCCATGGAAAATCCCCGAACTAAATGGAGCTTGGTAGCTGGGAAAATCATCCAAAATTAGCCATTTTCCATGGCTATATCAGCAGCACCAATGCCCAAGGCTCACATCTGGCACTTATGGACAAGTTCTCGCCTTCAAGCGCTGAACTGAACAGCCAAGCGAACGTAGAACCAGCATTGGAAGGTTTTCACCAAGGGATTTAGCCCCAAAATGGGGATATATTTAATAACATGTGTATTGACAGATACACATATGTATGTATATATGCACATACAAATATACATATATCATCATATATCTATTTATACGCATCTATTCTTTTATAACACCAACAATATGATCTTGGGGTTGCATGAAAATGGGACAAGACAGATGTACTTGCTGGGATGGCGGGTATATCACCAAGAAAATATGGAGATAAACGTGGGATGCAACATCATGGTCAGTATGATCTTGGGTTGGTGTGAAAATTAGGAGTTTACCACCAATCTTTGTGATATAATGGGATATCTAAACAGCAATAAATTATTGGGTTTATATGAAAAAACGGAGTTTTGCTGAAATACGTGCTTGAAAGAACGATGATAAACCATGGGCTTATTTCGGGGTACACAACTTTCAAACAAACGTTTTTGTGGGTGAGAGGCTGAGTGATGTGGAACAGAATGATTTTTCACAGGTTCTTTTCCGGGATGGGAGTAAATATGGATCACTCACCAAGGCAGACTTGTGTGAACACTGAAGATCAGCAAATGAATCAATGATTTTGTCCAAAAAACCTCCATCCTGGAGATTGGTCTACCTGAGGTCTAAGGTTTTTCTTTGGTCCCAACTGGTGAAGATCGATCAAATTCTCCATCGTTAGCATCCCCGTGGCGCAACCAGATTGTTGCGCCAGCGGCAAAAGATGATGGAGCGTTCTTGGTGTTAGGTCGGTGATCTCATGTCTTGTTTTCTATATATGGGGATGGATCAAAACATATGAAATACATTGAAATACCATATTTGGGGGGATGAACATCAATGAATCCCACTCATTTTCGTGTGAACGGAAAAATGCCAGGGTTTTAACGCATACCCATATTACATTAAGTGCAATAAAGGATTATCCAAACTGCCTTGAAACCATCAACCTGTCATGATAAAAGTCATGGTCGATATAGGAATGGTATGCGTCAGATTTAAGGGAGCGAAGGTACACCCAATGAATGCCAAGAATTTTGGGGACATGCTGACCTAATCGATTTCATATTTTGCTTGTTGCACGCTGCTGTTGGTCATCTTCCATTCTACGGAATATTGGGTGATCAACCCGTTACTTGAAGTACCATGGTGCTGGACACGATTTCCACGTCCCCAGGTGGTTTCGACGACAACAAGGTATGGGGGTGGATCAAAAGCCATAAAATCATGGGTTTGTTTCAGATGATTTCTTATTTTCACAATGGGAAATCGACTACTTGGGGAATCCATAGGGAATATTATGGTCGCTTCGCGACGACAACCGCCCGCACCGGAGTGTTAGCTTCGGAGTTTCAATGAATAAAGCATAAGAAAACCATATGTATCCATATGTGCTATGTTGGGCCTTTGTAGGGCGTATGTTGGGAGTATGTTGGTCCCATATTGGCTCTANTGGGCCTATGTTGGGCCCATGTTGGGCCCATGTTGGGCCTATGTTGAAGCATCTTGGGCCATGTTGGGCCTATGTTGGGGTTATGTTGGGCCTATGTTGCGGCATCTTGGGCCATGTTGGGCCTATGTTGGGCCCATGTTGGGCCTATGTTGGGCCCATCTTGGGCCATGCTGAGCCCAAGTTCGGCAACTGAGCCGATTTCACGACCTTCTCAAAAACGTGGAAAAACCCACGATTCTAGAGCAAAAATGGGCCCCCCCCCCAAGCTAAAGCTTAATAGTTATTGCAATTGCTTACGAATCACGCGTGCCAACAAAAAACGCCTCGGCACCTTCGGTGCGGGCGGATTTGTGACTTTTTGGGGATTAAGCACATCCATGGAATGCCAAACTTCGGGGATTTGATTCATAGTCTGGACATAAGAAAATCCTGGGGGGTGGATGCTTTGTCCATCAACCACTGTATGATTGGTCAATGAATAGTACATCTCTATATACATGTCAATATCAACTGTTTCTAAGCTCACACGCCCCTTTGTATCCATGTACGGCGTTTCAACCAGCAACCTCTCGCAGCTTTGGCTCCCGGGGGGAACGAGTCGCCACTGACGTCGCACGTTTGCGCACCGGCAGACTCAAAGGATAAGCGGCGGAGGGCAGATGGAATATAGTTGATAACTGATGGTTGATGAGTTAGTCTAGGGGGTTACCAACCTACCCGGCCTGTTAGGTACTATTCTAAGCCATTTCATGGGGATACTTGTGAACCAAGCAGTACAAGGGGATCGGATAGGGCTAGTTTTCTTGGCTCATTGTAGGTTTCCTCCCCAAATTTTTTTGGGGTTGGCCGTATCGAATCTTCTTCTTGTCTATTCTGCCCGGGAGGATGATTCCAACTGGCGAGCATAATTTTGAGATGGGTTGAAACCACCAACCACTTGTCAATTTGATTATAATTTGATCAGGGCCTTGAACTGATTCATCGATAAAAGGAGGTGGCCTATCTATCCTGGAAATTTGACGAAATTCTTAGTGGCGTTGCAAATGTCAGCAGGATGTCTCCAACGAAAACCTTCATTGTTTAAATTTTGTATTTTTGGTTGGAATTGTTGTTTTGGGCTGTTTTGGCGGATTTTGGTTGCAGTTAAAAACAGGTTTGGCCTTTGACCCACTTGTAACGAGAAAGCACTGCTTTGCTCCGTTTTTGGAGCATTTTCCATGAGACTTCTTGAAGTTGGGTGTTTCAGACAATTTTGAGATTTCGGCAAAACGTCATCAAACAACAGAAGTCCACAAATATTTGCTGGGAGTTCGGGGGTTCAGGATGTACAAAAGATTGTTACTGGGTTTGGCAGTTAAGCTTTTCTGTTCATGTCGATCCAGAAATGCAGTGGCTTTGCATATCTCTCAAACATTGTCTCGGTCCCTGGCGTGGCAGGGTGGTACTTCAGGATCTGAAATATCCCACAGACCTCAAGTCGAAAACCATGCCCCTGCTTCAAGCTAGCGACCCCATCATATCTGAAAGCATCAAGCCACACATCCCCTGTGGCTGGCGAGACCTCTCGTGATGTTTCAAGAAAGGCCTGCGGAAGGGTCGCACCGATCCAAATCACTTCGGCCTCGCGGGGGAAGCCCAACAGCTGAGCCCATTTTGGGTTGACTTCAGCCTGGCGACAGACTGGTCCAAGTGAACGCCCGTTCAAAGCCATGTAAACAAACGTCTAGCAAATCTACTTTTCTGCATTGGGTTTTCGTTGATTTCGCAGAATTCAAAGCACATCCAGGGTTGACCTCGGTTGAGTACGGTCATACCTATCCAAGCTTGGCCATGATCAAATCCCAACCAACATTTGTGGATGATTGCCCCACAGTTTTCCCCAGTTAACCTAGCCAAATGTTTGCTGAATTCCAAGTATCCTTTGGTTTTTGCAGGTGAAATCCCCACGTATCCTCTTTCTTGCTGGATACATCCTCTTATCTATTTTTGTTGATGAAATCCATTTCCTTTTGAATAACTCATCTTCATTCCACATGTTTGCTGGTGAAATCCACATTTCTGCTGGTGAAACTCCATTTTTCTTTGTGAAATTCCCTGCTGGCCGTCTCCACTCGTTGAACAACCCCCAATCGTTCGCAGGATCCAATGCGCGTGCAGTTCTTCCTCTTGCTCGCGGTCTGCCTGGCCTGGCAATTAAATCGGGCGGCAAGAGAAGGTCAGAATTCGTGGGGATTTCAATACCCTCTGGTAAACTAACATAACTATGGAAAATCACCATTTTTAATGGGAAAAGCCACTATAAATGGCAATTTTCAATAGTTATGTTAGTTTACCAGAGGGTAATTGACAATCTCACTAATATGGTAAGCCTAATAATATACCATCCCCAAAATCACCGTAAGTGGGTGGTATAAACAGTCCCCAAATGGTAGGTTTACTCTTTGGGTGTCCCCACATTAATTATCATGTAGTGATAGACAAGTATAAGAATGATCTCAATTATCTCACCAACCATGGGTTATTAATGATAGATATGGTTTATCTATGGGGTCTTTATGGGTGACTATTTCATGGGGATGTATTTAACGGGTTACTAATGATAAATATTTTGTTAATTGATAATTAAACATGTAGTGGTACATGGATAACACGGCGTCACTATGGACAATGGGTAGCGGGGGATCATCCCGGAAGTAACTGAGCATGTCAGATTCCTGAATCACTGTAATTCAGCCAGATATAATGTGAGATCCCCTCCAGTAATCAAACGTGGCAATTGGACATCTTCCATTTAGTTCCAGGATTTTCCCAGCTATAAAATGTTATCAACATCCATTTAGTTGGGATTTTCCAGCTCAGGTTTGATTACCAGAGAGTAGATGTATCGATATCTGGCACTGGTGTCGTAGAATTGGGAAATTACTTCGAGGGCTCTGTTTCTATCAGGAATTTTGATAGAAAAATATGATTACCCTCTGGTAAACTAACAGTTTGCTATTGAAAATCACCATTTTTCATGGGAAAATCCACTGTTTCTATGGCCATTTTCAATAGCTATGGTAGTGGAGCGTACTGGGGATCAAAGGGATGAAACAAAACCAACACCATGTTTCGATCTCCCTGACATCCAACATGGAACCCCCCCAACAAAAAATCTCCGTTTCCAAGTTACCCTCTGAGATTTAGCAGTCTGCGAAGTGGAAGCCATGGCCTACTTGGAAATCATACAAATCATGATTTCATAAAGCAATCATAAACCACCCATATAAATTGATGGTTTATACACCACATCACACCACCCATTTGTGGTAAATTTGGGGATAGTTGACGATCATTGCTTTACTACCATTACTGACCTCAAAACATGGTGCTTTTCCAGCCAGTTCGCCAGGTGGCAGCTGCTCAGAGCGAAGTGGAGGTGGTGTATCCCTGGTTAACCTCCGGCGTCATCAAACATAGCTGGGAGATCCCCGAAGGAAAATGGAGGTTTTCATGGTCAAATCATCCAAAAATGTTGGATTTTCCCATTGTCATGTTTGATTACCAGAGGGTACGTGAAATGGTTGTTGGCTTATAAACCCACCAAGAGCTATAGTTGTAGTGACCATAAAGCCAACAGTTAATCTACTTATTTACGGTACCCAAACATGGCTAGCTGGGAAATTGGCAGATCATCTATAAATGGGGAATTTCCATTACCATGTTTGATCACCTGATGGTAAAACTGAGCCAGATAGATTATCCAAACCCCAGACTAATGGGGGTGCATCCCCCTTTTGATTGATAGAATCCTACATGTTGTTTGTTTAAAACTATCCCCTGGCCCTAAAATATCATGACTGACCATTGTAGGTTGTATCCATCATTTTGCTTGGTTGGAGGCTCCAATTTTTCATGCATATTAGTCCTCACAACTTATAAGTGTTAGCGACTTCCCTACGCAAGTAGATTCTGACGATCCAGGAACGACAACCTTCAACTTACTGGTGCTTAGTAGGGAATGGGGGTTGCTGACCTATAATAACCATTAATAATCATCCCATTCCCCCAGTCCCTACTAAGCACCAGTAAGTCGAGTTGGTATGGTTCATGATAATCCCAATGTAACCACTCGGTTGCCAAGCAGTTTCTCATCGGTTCATCCCCCACTCTTTGTATCCCTGGCAGGAAGCCCCAAGTGCACCGGCCCCCAAAGCACAGGCGCCGGTCTGTATTCATGGAAGATGGAGACCCCGAAAGTTGGTGGGTTTTTTCATGGAGGTTTGTCCCGAAAATGATGGTTTGAATGGGGAAAATGATGATCGACTATGAAATCAACTATGAAAATATGACATGCCCCATTTTCCGACAAACCTTTATGGGAGTCTAGCACTCACAATGGATGATGTAACCCAAGTAGTCTGTAGTCTGGGTGATCTATATCAGAAACCAACCTGACAAATCAGTCCAGTTGCTGTCCCTTTTCTGGCGAACCTGGGTGAACAGGGTTCTTCTTTTGGCACTAATGGAAGAATGTAAGGCCCAGCTCAGACTTCGAATGTTGAAAGCATATCAGGATATGCCATGTTTGGGAACCAGTGCAGTGAACATGTCAACGGCAAAGATGAGGGATTCAACTGTGAAACTAGGAATGTCTTGTCGATTCTTATTGCCCGCTGGGGAACTTCAACAACAGTGATGTGAATATGTGCCAAAAAAGCACCGGGGATGTATATTGATAGAGCCATGTGCAAGGGGCGTATTGTCGATAGAGCGAGGCATTCGCCAACACAAGGAGTATAGAAACCAACAAAAATGTGGAAATTTACCGTCAAGAGTTGCAAGCAAAACTAAATATGTTACTTCCACGAGGAACAGGATACGACATGGATGAGCATTTATATGGATCCATATGGATAAATCACCCACCTGCGGAATGATGCTTTTGGCAGCATTGACCAGGCGATGTTTCTCATTGAAACATAGAAGGGTCCACAGCATGCAATTCTGCCGTTCCAATTATTCCAAACCTTCCAAATAATTAACAAACCAGCCTCAGCATGCCATTACCAGATTCTCTCGTTTGTCCAAAACTATAGCCCATTCCATCCACTCCTTGAACTTCTGTTTCGTGCTCTATGAAAATTGCTATATTTCAGGGTCATGCCCCATTCTCCCCATCAAAAAAAAAGAGCCATAAAGAGGAGGGGTCGAAGTCGTCGAAGTCGTAGCCAGGAAGGGAAGCCCATTTTGACGACTGATCTTTTCCACAGAACTGCAGAGCTCTTCTACGATGTCTACGCCTGGCAGCCTGGGGTAACCATTCATGGAGGATGTGTGCCATCTATATCTCTTTGGAGGTTTCCTAAAATGGGGGGTACCCCGAAATCATTCATTTCAATAGGATGTTCCACTATAAACCAACAATTATGGGGATCCCCCATTCATGTAAACCCCCATTTATAGCTGGTTTTCCAAAGGAAAGAATGTCTGAGAACTGGAGGGCGGTGTTCAATGATTTGAGGACTTACATGATTTCGAGAGATTGGTATGTTTTTGCACTTTGATCATGCACGATAAGGCCAGCAATCTGATCACCTTGTCATTGATGAATGATTCTCACTTTTTCGAATAGATTGGATTGGATCAAAATCATCGACCCAAAATCTTAGATGCTTTACCCTCTGGTAAACTAACACAACTATGGAAAATCACCACTTTTAATGGGAAAATCAACTATAAATGGCAATTTTCAATAGCTATTTTGACATAACCAGAGGGTAGCATCAAAAATGTCCAGATGTGCAGCTTGAGTAGAACCCCATTCGGGATCGCCAGCACCGAGGATTCGGTACATGGGAAGTTCTTGAAGCCACACATCGACAAGTGGCCTGGTGAATGGCTGGCCAGCTGGTGGTACAACCATCCCCCGAAATCACCATGAATGGATGGTGTGAAGCATCCCCAAGTGGTAGGCTGATTGTTGGGGTTCCCACATTATACGTATGTGTATGTATGTGTATACATATATACATATGAATACATATATACATATAAATACATATATACATATAAATTGATATAAATGCATAAAATGCACATATACATATAGACACATAAATATATACGTGTTCATTAAACTCGCTAACCAACCAACTACTGTGTTTGCTACAGGATGTCCAAGATTGGCCATGAAACTCTGTTCATGGAACAAACAAGCTGAGAAGTGGAAAGATTAATCCATTCACTTGGGAAGCGGGTCGGTCGTTGATTGATACGTGTTTCTAGTTGTGTGAGTAGGAAGATTCCAAATCCCCGATTGTTTGGTTGGTCGAAACCGGTTGCCAGACCGTGCTGGTGATATCCAACATGGGAGCATGCAGAATTTATTTGGAAAGGAGATTGAAGAGGAAGAGATTCCATGGGTTTACAACAATTCTTGTGAAATAGCTCTCAGTTGGCAAAGAGGAGGTCTGTCCAAAACCCAAGATGGGTTAGGCTGGACCTGCAAGGCAGATAGAAAGTGGGCAATAGCCATTATCAACCATAGTTTACAAATCGCCAAGTTGTTTGCTTGACCAAGCGTTCCAAAGTTCCATCCCAACTGTCTGACGCTTCCACCGCTGCATACCTCTGCTCCAATTTTTTAGATGAAATCCAAGAAAAGATGCCGTGGTCCTTGTCTTTCCCTATTTTCGGCAACTTTTATCAAGACGCCAGGCATGCAGACACAGTCACCAAGAGCGTCGCTTCCTTGACGGAGGTGGATGTGGTAGGCGTCCGAAGCCTCAGGTGATGCAGTTCTCTTCATGGGTTTTTCCGGTGGAATTTACCACCAAAAATGGCAGAGAATGTGGGTTTTCTATAGGTGTATAACCAATAAATCATAAACAAAATGGGGACTTTACCACCAGAAATTTGAGAGAATATTGGGTATACGTGACTCATGGTTTCATCAATGTTCCATCAATGTTTAATGTTCACCCCTTTTTGGGATGAGGGATTAATTTGACAATTTTGGCAGATGGGTTGAAACCATCAACCTGATTACGAAGGGTGCATTTGCTCACGGAAAAGTGGAGAGAGATCAACCAAGAAACACATGGAGCATTTAAACCTTGAGGGCTCTGAGGATATGATCACGTAATGATGTTTTTGTTGATAGTGAAAATATGGTGAAAAAGAGGTGAGGAAGAGGAATTTCAGCACCAAAAACTGCGGTAGATTCACCAAGAAACATGGGACAGAGGTTGAACTGTAGATGCAAGGGTTTGACGGACTTGCAAGTTGGTCCAGTGATCACCATAACTGGACACATTCCAGATCAACCAGAGAAATGTTCAATTATTGGGTGTGTGTGTGTGTGTCGTGTTTTTTTTGTTGCCTCCAAACCCTGGATTTCCCCATTGAAAATGAGCAAAGTTGCATTGGATGTTGGATCTCCCCAGCCAGTGGTTGACTGCAGACCCTGGGTCCCTTGGACTGAGGAAGCGTGCAAAGTTCTGACTTGCGACGCGAAAGAGGTGAATGAACAAGCACTTGCCTCAGGGGCTGGGTCCGCGAAGCAGCTTGAGGGGGCAATGATTTGAGGACATGACTAGGAAAGATGGTGAGGTCAAAACTTTAGTCAACCGAGATTCGTTGGAACATGTTGGAACTCTGGAGAATTATGTGCATTTTGTGTTTGTGGCCGAAAGTCTATAATCCCAACCCTGGATTAATGTCAACCCTGGTTGGTTTTAATTACTAAAATGCTAGCCACCTGCATAGTGAGGCCTTGAACTGTAGAGACGGAAGCCTTTGGCGTTCTAATGTGGGGGGTGGTCCTATCCCAAAGTCATCCAATTCATTGATCATTTTTAATAGGGAAACCAATCGTTTTGGCGTACCAATTTTGAGAAACACCCAATGTGGTACTTGGATACTTGCTTATCTTGGTTCCATGTTTTCCCCAGATGTTTTTGGCATCTCATCAGCTGATTCACTGAGGTACGCACACTCTCCAGCACCGCTCAGGCAATGGGGGTCTGCAGAAACCTTCCAGGAATGGGTTCAGATCTGAGTTTCCTCGCAAATTCTGCGATTCACCATGTTTCATGGTGTTTTCATGATGTTTCATCAATGTTTCATCAATGTTTCATCAATGTTTCATCAATGTTTCATCAATGTTTCGTCAATGTCTCATCAATGGTTCATTAATGTGTCATCAACGTCTCATGGCCATAGGCTCATAACACGGAAGCAGAATTGAGCTTCGGAGGGCCTTCAGCAAATCCAGCACCAAGGGTATTTGTTCAGACTGTGGAACCCTCGAAAAATGGATGGTGAAGCACCCAAAACTAAACAGGGCCAATGCCATGCCCCTAATATTAAAGACCCCCATTCTATGGTCCCAAATATGTGTAAGTCCCCTACATCCGCCATAGTTTCTCGGGGGTTTTGAATGGGATCGGATCATCCACTGTCCACCCCATCCCGTGCCGTTGATCGCTCTGCAGGGGCACGCGCAAACGGCCTTCGGGGCTGTGTCGGCCCATGCTTTGGCGATCTTGGCACAAGTGGAAGAGTTGGGGGAACACAGCCAGTGCGGAGGAAACATCTGAGGAAAAATTGCCGTTTAACCAAGAAACATAGGGGATATGTCTAAGAAACATGTTGATTTGACGAGTGAAAATGGTACTTTAAATTATGATAGTTTGGAAATCAGGATCCAAGCTGGTGATTGAACCATAAACAATGGGGAGATCTAGGTGAAATTTAGTGGGTGGTGAGTGAAAACAATATAAGCATGAAGAATCTTGACCCAGAATCAGGAAGTGTGAATATGGTGATAGAACTAACAAAGTCAGCTCCGTCCATGTTTCGGATGCTCAGAAGGGTACCAAGTTCCAAGATTTTGACACATACCCCTTTGGACCAATGCAAAGTTGGCGTTAGTCCCAAGTTCTTTTGAAGCAGAACCCCCACCAAATATGGACCACCGTGAATTGGGCTCCATACCTCCAAGAAATCAGTTTGGTATTGGTATCTACCATGCGGTAATCTGGAAAGGGAAGATGCTACTTTAAATGATGTGTCCATTAAATTCACCGGATGTTCCATTGTCAGGTTTGATTACTTTGATTACCAGAGAGAATATGCTTTATCCACTTCCCTAACAGCCAAATCCACGCTGTAACGCGCACCTCCCCCACCTTGAAGACCCCGGGTACCCCCGCTGTCCCGCGACGTTCCCAGCTTAGTGGAGCCCGCACAGTCCAAAAGACACGGCGCCGGTCGCCGCGGAGAGCCACGGTTCCCATGGCAGTCCGAAGACCGGGGATCATGCTATGGGCCCTGTTGGGGCTGCTGGCACTGCTCAGGTGGGGTAGCTACCTTTGGGGATGATGAGTTTCAGTGAGATTTCAGTTGGGATGATCGGTGTGGATGATATATTAATGACATTCGATGGGGGAAGGAAACTATTTCAGATAAATAATAGATAAATACTAGATATGTCCTGTAGATTCCCCATGTGTCCTATCCCACCATCCACGGCCCATCCACCAGCCCTCCACCGGCGCCAACGCCAGGCCCAGCCTGTCGTTCCTGGCCCCGCTGGGGCGCCGCGCCGCGCTGAGCGCGGCCCTGGCGCCGCTGGGCCTCGCCAGCGCCGCCATGGCGGAGGAAGCGCCCAAGAAGAAGAAGGAACGACCGCAGGGGGAACCCAGGGACTCCTAGGGCTAGGGGGATGGGGATTGCTGGGGAGCTAGTAGAAGAAAGTGCCGGGGAATTGAATGGAAATTGTTGGGGAACCGACGTAGATTGATTTGGAACATATAGAGGTTATCAATGATAGGAATAGTCACTGATAGGAGGGGAATCCCAATTTTCTGATCAATTTACTGGTCATGGGATTTACTGGTCATGGGATTTACTGATCATGGGATATAGTAGAAGGGAATAACGGAGATATAGTGGTGACTAATAATAGGGATAATCGTGATCTTGAAGTTTAGATAAAGTTGAGGAATGTAAGATGCTGAGCAATAGGGAAGCCAGCAGAAAATTGAACTATGAATCAAGTGGGAGTATTTATGTAATTATTGGGATTTTCAATGACAGACACTTTGATCAGTAGATATCAAATATACGTATACTCTGGACCAGTTACGGATGATTTACACAAAAAAGATTGTGATGTTCCATAGCACTGTTGACTTACCAGAGAGTATAACACGGTATATTCACCAGCGATTTTGAGGGGATCTCAACAACAGGATACCCTGGGTGCACTGATCAAACCCCCACCTGAGGCCCGAGGCCCTGATGGCAGAAGGCTATCCCTCCAAAGGCATCCCCTTGAACGGTGCGGTTTCCCACACAACTGGTGGATGGGTTTCGGGAGAGAAGGTTGGTGTGAAGGGATGAGGTGAGTTCAAAGCTCATGTTGATGATGTTGATGTTGGTTGATTTTGGTTTTTGTTGGATGATGTTGATGTTATCCATGTTGTTCATGTTGTTCATGTAATTCATGTTATTCATGTTGTTCATGATGTTGATTGTTGATGCTGGATGATGTTGATGTTGATATGAGATGACTGGGTGGCTGAAGTGATGGTATTTCAGGTGTGTTTGCTAATTGCTGGGTGAAATTCCACCAGTATGTTCGAGAAAATATGTTCTTGTGCACTTCCTGTTTGGGACACTTCAACCCCTTTGGACTACTCTTTTGGGTGATCAGTTGATCCACCAACCAGTCCCAATCATTTAGCCCTACCACGCGCAACGCACGCCATGGCCAGCTCGCTCTCAGGTCGATGGTCCATTGTCTTCGGAAAGAAGCTGAACGACAAGTGGCGGCCTTAGAGCTGGGCATGGCGGTCCAAACATCACCCAAGGATGGATGGTGAAGACATGGAGACTCCGAGCACCCTAAAAACCAAGGACATGAGTCATGTTTGGTAAGAAATCCCATGATATTTAATATTTGGGTGGATCCTAAGTTACAGAAATCTCCAAATCATGGCCATTTGGGTGGTGTGCTTTTGAACCTTTTGAGTTTATATTTATATCATATCGTATCATCCTTTTCGGAGGAAGATGGTGCCAATTCACAAGATGACAAGATGCACTTGGATGCCTGTTTTATGGGCAAGGTGTCTATGTTGGACTCTGCTAAGATCTCCACATCTCAAACCTTGTAGTTCATTCATGGGAGCCTCAATCCACACCACATCCAAACCAAAGATCTACACATCCAACTTTGGTTCATTTGTATTAAGCCCTGAGGATAGTTAGTAGCGTAACCTGTTTGGGTAGGTCTCACACAAATTCCAGTGAAATGACTAGCCACCCAGGTCCCAGCAGTCCATAGACTCCCCCAAGAGGTGGGGTACCTGCCAAGGCCAGTGTATAAGAAGGACGGAGAAAAGTTGGGTGACCCAGTGGGTGCCCACCGGGTGGTCCAGTGTGTGATCGGCTTGAGGAAAGGCAAAGTTGGGAGGATCTTGAAAGTCATTGGCATAACTGGGCGGATGGTGGTGGATGGTAGTTTGTCAACCTTTTGTTCTGAGTGTTTGGACTTTATAGCAGTAGGTCACGTTGATCATAATTCAATAATACTTAAAGAATGCTTAAACATCAATCACCAGTCAGTTCTGATTGAAAATTGCAGCAATTTTGTAATTGGTTTGGTGGATGGTTTCACCATGTGATCGTATAGAGATTGAAGATCAGATGGTGAAAATTTGAGCAGCTGGAATTCTCCATCTGCCCATGCCTCGTGTCTATCAGGATGTTTCTCATGAGCAACGAGTGCGGCCAGTTCCAGATTGACTCTGTGGCCAAGGTCGCTGGGCTTCAGTGGTTTCTTTGTTTTCGGCAGGGACGGAGAAGTGAATTGAAATCATGAAACGATTTCTACATCATACAACCCATTCTATAAGTCAGCGGCTGTCTCACCTTTTCCTCGTGATGCTGCTTTATTTGAGAATCTACGTTGAAACACACGGAATCGGATGTTCCCAATTTCCAGCCTTGATCACGAATACCAATCTAAGAAGCCTTTGGGGAAGGGAAGCCCTTACTGCTGCAGTCTTCTTGCGATGGCTTTGGCGTGAAGAAGGACTGGGCCAGTGGGAGCAGTGTGAACAGTGTGCAGCTTGAGAAGTCTAAGTCCAATGGTCATCGTCATGCCACCCGAGATTTGGATCGATTTGGGAATCCTGCTTACACCTATCATTTTTTTTAAGAAATGGTTTTCACTAGATGTAGATGAACAGACGCCTCCTTTGCATGACTCTTGAAGCAGTTGGATATGTCGCTGCCATGTGCTGCAGCACTGGGACCATCCCCTTCACATTGCCAGTTGCAGATTGAATCCCACACGGCCGCTCCTTGTGGAACTGTTGGGGATCAAGATCGCATAGCCACTGGGCCTTCCTGCTGATCATGGAGAGCCTTGGCACGATGGAAGTGGAGAGCTTCGACATCCAGAAGTTGGTGATTTGCCGGCGGGAAGTGGAGAAAGATGCAGCCATGGCAGGGTGTACCCCACAACACAATCTATATGGACAGAAGCGTGATGATGTTACACAAGCACTGCAGATTGCTGCCGTCCGAGAGTTTGAGGTGGCCAAAGCTTTGCTCCATGGCCACAAGGAGCAACTAAGTCAGAAGATCCCATCTGAGTCCGGAGAGGTTCACTTGTTTGATCTTTGCCTTACCTTTGGCATGGACAACACAGCTTTTGCACTGGCGGAAGCTGGCGTTCCCGGTTGCGTGTTGGAGGCTCATCACCTCGACTTGGGCTCGTACCTTCCCAGCACTCTTCCCACCTTTTGGCCCCCTCTGCCCTCCAAGCCTCCAGCCGTCAAGGCTCTGCCCCTAGCCCTGGGCAGATATAGAGGATGTGACTGTTGGGAGCAGGAAACATGCCACTATTGCACCTGGGGCTTTCCGGTTGACCAAGGAATTTGGATGACAGATTGGAACCTCCGCCTTCTTGATGCTCGCAGTGCAGCAATAAAGGCAATGAGAAAGCCTTTGGTCCTGAGGGTTATGGGTGCGATCATGTCTGACATTGACTTGCCCTTTCAGGTGTCACAGAAGTGTGCGGCTCGACTTTTGGACATTGCCATCCTGAGCGGAAATAAAGAGGCAGCTGCGGCGTTGGCGAGGAAGAACCCTGTTCGGCCCTTGCGCCGGTGGAGCATCAGTGACATGTTCGGGACACTTTGCCCTTCTTGGGGAGTTCAGCTTACCCACTACAACACACAAGCAGCTGTCCTTCTTGCAGCACTTCACGCCGGTGCCAGGTTCGAAGACATTTTGCTGCGATGGGATGAGATCGAAGGTAGCTGCAACAACTTGCATGCAGCTCCTCTTCCCTTGACAGCAGCTCCCGTTCCCTTGCGAGAATCTCTGTTTGCTTTGGGTTGGCCAATCGAAGCATTTGCAGACTTGTTGCCAAACAGCAAGAGCCCTTGGACTCCAGGACTGCCCAATGACTCGGGCCGGTGCCTTTGCATAAGGCCTTGGGTTGTCTCTCTCGACAGGCTCCATAAGGCCAGAGTGCATGGCATTGATGTGAAAGACTGGCTTGTTGTGAAGTCAAGCCCCTACGCTATTGCAGACGACCCCAGCCATAGCGTTCTGGACTTGTCCATAATAAAGGGCCTTACAGACTGCGCGGCTGCATGCGCAGAGATGGGCATGAGAGTGAGGGACGTAGAGCTGTGTCGTGAGGCTACTGTAGGAGAGGTCTGGGGGCGTCGGCTTTTTGAATTTGGACTCACAGCCTCGGCTGCAGATGGCTTTATTGCTACACAGGAAAATTGTCTTTGCGCAGCCACAGCAGCAGGAAGAGCAGCTTTGAAAGCCTCATGGAGACGCGAATCTGCGAAAGGAGTTGCAATGTACCAGCTGTTCCTGAAGCTGGCCAAGGGTAGATCCTTCCCAACGTGGCTGATCCAACAGATTCTGTTCTTCAGCACGAAGATGCCTGAAATCATCGAGCAGCTGAGCCTTTGGGATGACGTTGCTGGCTGGCAGGATGGTCTTGTCAAGCCACCACCAGCTGCCACAGGAGCTACGTCCAATGAAGCACATGCCAAGAGCGCTGCGGCCACTGAGCTCCCGGAAACTGCAGGCACATTACCAATCAACCTTTGCCAATGCCTGCAAAATGTTTAAACTTACACACTCAAATCTTTATTTGGTATCTTCTTTACGAACGGGATTCAAGATACTGGTTTTGAAGTGGATTTCGCATCGGGTTTGAAAAGATCATTCCAAAGTTAATTGCACAGCAGCCCTGATTGGAGATTATCCCCATTGCATGTGGCTTCTCACAAATTTCTCACTTATTTGCTTGGATGGACCCAACCCTCTTGCCTCTCTGATGTGAGGCGCGACCTCCGAAGTGTCTGCGCCGGAAGCTTCACCAGCTGTGGCTGCTGCAGTCGATGAGGTGAAGACGGAGGAATTGGACGACCTGATGAGGGCAGTGCAGCGTAGCAAAGAGGATGTGCGAGCATTCAACCGCTATGGAGTTTCACTGTCCCTTCACGCATTTCATTGCGTTTGAGTTTCAATCCTTGGGTGGTAAAAAGAATCGAATAATCAGCATTCCACTAAAGAGCAAAACTGACAGCACAGATTGAGGGAGCAACCTATCAAACCACGGGTGTCTTTAAACCAGAGGTGTTTCTGAATCCTTTGGCCGGACCTTCTTTCCCTTTCAGGTTCAAGCTGACCCGCATGGCAACGTCAGCCTTCATGAACAAGTTGCTCTTCGATCCTCAAGGTCCCTTGAAGGTTCTACACGATCGTGTTCTTGCCGCAGAATGCCAGGTGGCCCCTGCTTGGTCTCCAGTGAAAGCTTTGTTCATCCCCATGACGGAAGAGCAAATGCAAGAGTTGACAGATTTGGCTGCACATGGCTCCTTGTTCTTAACTTAGGGTACTTCTTTGTGTGCGCGTGTGTCTTTGGGGTCTTCGTGCAGCTTCAGGATGTCTTCTAAAATGTGGGGGCCGAAACCAGACTTGCTGGGAATGATGTATGCGCATCCTTGCTCTTGTCTTTTGTGTTGCATTGCCCCACTCATGCTACTGTGCCAGAACAGAATCTGTTTACACGCGGGAAGCCTTCGCTGGGCTACGTTTTAGCTAAAAATGCGCTACTTTTCATACCCGGCTAATGGATGTTGTTTTCACAACAGTTGAATCAAGTTGAATCCCTTTGTTTAGTTGAAACTCTACTTTTAGGGTTGAACCCCCAACCTTGCTAGGTACCCCACATCATCCATGCATGTTGTGCTTGCGCAGATCCAGCCATTCGTCAGGCTACGAGCTCAACAAGGAAGACCACATCTTGGCCTTGAAAGAGGATGAGACTCTGTTGAATGAAGCCCTGAAGAGTCGCTTGGTGCATAGACAAGTAGTCGACCACCCCTTTAGCTTGCAAGGGAAGTCGGTTCATATAGGTGACCTCAAGGAATTAGATTGATATGGAATGGAACCCAGATGAACTATAGCACGCTCTTGCTGGCGTTTCATCATGCACCTTAGTCTGTGGGCCCATTATTCTCATTGGTTGAATCACCAAAAGGGAATAAGATTCTTTGGCTTTATTTGTCGGGTTTGGGGGTGACCTTTCCACCGCTATCTTTCCTTGGGCGCCCAACTCTGCGCTTATGCTTGGCCTCTTGCTGCTGCTCATGGACAGGTCATCCTTCACAGATGTCTAGGTACATACATACAACCCTGCGACATGTTTTCACTTTTCCCACAGCTGCCACCAAGAGGTTCTTCCCCACCAATTGCCAGGTCGTTCTCGCGCCAAAAACCGCCCAAAGGCAAAGCAGGTAGGGCCACAGATCCAACAGGTGCCACAGAGTTCAACGGATGTGCCACGGGAGGCAGACAGTGATGACGGCATGGACGAAGATGCTTGGCCAGCGGTTTGGCATCATGTTGTGATAATTTGGACCCAGGTTTTGCAAAGAAGTTTGATTTTAGGGTTGGAACCTCCAACCTTGTTGTTGCCTGTTTTGACGACATCCTGTCGTGGCAACACGGCCGGTTCCCCCAACAAGGATTGGGTTTCCGAACCTCCCCATTTGACTGACATTTGATTTGCTGTTTCTTGTTCACTGCCGCCTGCTCCGTGTAAAGTTTGCAGCTGCCAGCAACTTGAGGATGATGGTCCCATGGTCGTTTTGGAGGGGGCCATCAGTACGGATTCCAGTGTTGGCTTCCCTGCCCCTTATCCGATTTCCTCGTTGTGGCCATAGCGATCTTTGTACAGTGAAGCCCGCACATAGCTGAGTCTCAGTAGAGGGCCCGGAAAGTATTTTTCACATGTTCATGGTATTTTCTCTTCACGGATAGTAGTAACAAAGTGAAAAGATAGCAAAGATGCAAAGAATCTTGTGCTGATCCCAAGCAGTGCTTTGAACGGGCTCCTCTTGAGACCTTCCCCCAGCTCTTGTTCGCCAGTGCATGGTGCTCGCGATCAGGTCCGTGTGCCCTGATAGCTCCTGAGGATCAAAGCATCTGAGCAACATGGGGGTTTTGAGCATAGCTACCACCACAAATGCAGTCTTCATCTGATGATTTGATTGAGTGATTCGCAGGTAGCTCTAATTTGGGCGTGTTCTTGTAATAAAAAACTTCCTACAATTCCCAATACTCAAAGGACACTTACATGGATACTGGCATGTTTTTGTGGTGGTCATTGCTTCTTGAAGCTGACAAGGCTTTAGGATGGGAATCGATCGAATCTGCATTCACCTTGTGACCCCTGACTTCACACAGCAAAACAACATCATCAAAACGTAGTGTTAACCATTGCACATAGGAGCTGAGTATGCACCACCAAACATACAGGTTGTAACTTCAATTTTCGACCATTTGGATCTCAGGGGACACAAGATCACACCCCTGCCATCAGCGCCAGCTGTCCACCATCACCTCAGGGCCGTGTGCCTTGAGCTTGCGATTGGTGGCACAGCATGGCATCAACCTTGGCAAGCGGATCCAAAAAGGTGGGAAGTCCACATTGAAGGTAGCTAATCTTGAAAAGATGTCAAAGATGATATAAAGTCAACTCTCATTTTGATCCAGTTTTGCATTATAATCATATTATTTTGCGGTTTCAGTTGCATGGCTTGCCAGCCGTCGCTGTCGATGGCCAAGTTGCTTTGCAGGACAGCGGCTGGGTCATCGATGGAAAGCCTGCGCCTGACTTCAAGGTGTGCAGTCCGGGTGTTTCCCTGGAGATTCACCGCAAATCATGGGATGTAATGTGGAAACCTTGGTTGGGTTGGCTTTGACTACAGGTAATTGTTGTGCTATACATGGGTGATGCCCTATACCCAGCTGCAAAGTAGCTCAAGTGCAGGGTACCCGAAGGGCAGCCATGTATAACGGGCAATATTCAACACATAACCCACAAGAACTTACTCTCGCAAAGCAAACAAAATGAGAAGTTGGACTAAATTTTTCATTTTTGAGATGACAGGTTTATACTTATTATTGTGCATTTCGGGAAGGTATGCTGTGGTGACTCAGGTTTGACGACCTCTCGCTGTATATTTTTTGTTGCCAGAGCGTGCCAAACAGAGTCAAACACAAACACGCCAACCAAAGTTGCAAGATAGAAACCGATGATCAAACTGACCATGCATATCCACGCACATATTTTTGAAAACCAAATGAAATTCCCAGACACCTTGGCACAGGTGAGGCCGGCGACCAAGGAGGACATGAATGCCAACCTGGCCTACAGTGCGGTGGGGCCATCCTAACAAGGGGGGGTTGTTGGGTTGGGATGGCCCCACAAGATTCAGGGTGTTTTGAAGTATGTGTTCATGGGGTTCAAGTGGTGGAAGTTTGGTGTCATGTCTTTTCGTTTCGTAGAAGTCTAGCCTGGAAGTTCCTGTTTGAAAACGGATATCAGTTTGCAGACCATTAGCCACAAAACAACTCTGACACCTGCGATGTTGTCTTTTGGCGGTTTCCATGTAAAACTGTAGGGAATCAATTTTGCACTTTTTCGGTAAACCCAGATGTGAGTGAGCACCCTCACTTCAGCTTGCTCAACAATGGGATTGAATATGACAATCTTGAGAAACTTAAGCAACACCGAGTCTTAAAGCTAAAGTTTCACAAGCAAAGAATTCGTTAGCAAGCATCTTCCAATACTTTCCTTGGTTGGATGCATCCCAAAAGGTCGCCAAACCTAAGCACAAATTCATTTGGAAAAGGAAAGGTGTCAGAGTTGGAAATTTGATCAGCTTCAACATTCATTGAGTACACTACCAGATTTCTTCACGGGTTTTCCCCTTCCGTCACCATTGCCTCGAGGCAAAGCTGGATGACATCGTCAACGCGGAGATGGCGAGGATGGAAAAACAAAACTCTGTCGAGACGTCTCTGGGCCTCATTTGGCATGGCAGCCGCCTAGAAGGGACGACTCCATGTCACGGCAAATCTCAGGGTTGGGTGGCTTACTGTGTTTGTTTCTTGCTGTAAAATGGAGGCTACTTCACAACATTTTTTTGGAAGATATCTAAGATCAGCTATGTCAACGGGCCAAATGGTTCTTTAGCGGCATGGTGGGGAACTTTGGCCTTATCTCCACTTCTTCAACAGTGCACTGTTTGTGGTTGGTTCCCATTATGTGATTGAATGTCTAGATATCCCTCAACAGCTAACCTTGTGTTTATAGTTGCCACCATGTTTGATGATTAGTACCATGTTCTTTGCAAAACCCTCTCAAGTCTCGGGTACAAGTTAGTTCTGGTTGCTTAAACCCTACGCTCCACCAAGGTTCCGAGGAACCATGGATGACGACAATGAGGCACCAGCCACAATCCATTTTGCTGTGGAATAGTAACTGTGATTTGACCAACAAACAAGTGGATATTCAGGTGAATGTTAACCAGCAAATATGATATTTTCAGCGTGTTGTAATTGGTTTCGTCAAAAGATAAGCCCCTGCTTCCTTAGGTGACATACTCCCACCTATAGCTCGGTTCTACCATACAATCACCATCGCTAGGTTTATGCTCTGGAAAATCGTGTTGAACTTACAAGTATGCTCTTGCTTTATATCAAATATCATCAAGTCCTTGGGGTCAAGTATCCTTTGCAAAAACTACAAGCCGTGGTGTGCCCCAACTGGTGAATGAAGCCACCAATGACTTGTGACGCTATGCTCTATTTTCTCGCTCTTGTTTATTGGGTTTTCCAGACAAAAAGGGGTTGAAATCTTGACGAAAATAGCACATCTTTTCGTGACACTTGTCAACCCAAACTGAGATACAGTAAAGGCTGCTTTAGTTGCCACAAGCATTCAAGCTCTCCGCTGCCTTCTTTGTTTCGGCTCCATTCTCGGATTCTTTGTCAAGCGGCAGCAAGAAACAAATAATGGAACCGATCGGTCTTATGCTCAGGAGTTGATCTCGTTCAAAAACGTCTCCTGGAGATGTGACACCGTAATATCAACAAATAATGAACGAGTGAACAAAAAGCACCCTGATAGTCACTGAGCGTGAAGATTTCAACAAAATTCTTGGAAACAAAGGGTCAAATACCATTTGTATTCCATACCTTTGAGCGAACGTTGCCATTGTCACAGCCCGCTGCGGTTCCATTGTCGTTGGCGCAATGGACATCAAGGTGCCGTTCGTGGGTTGTTGCAATGGGTGGTGTCAACCCAAAACCGGAAGAGATGTGAGGCCTTGGGGCCTCAACCAAGGACGGGATATAGACAGAATTCAGAATTTGAGATGAAAATCATCCAGCTAGGGTCTGAACCTTTATTCTAGTGTAACATCAGGGTGGCACAAAGATTCCAATCTAGACCTATTCAACCACAATGTTGCAGTGGAAGAGATTGTTGAGGAATCTCAGAGATGTCCGTTTGGAAGAGTTTTGGTCCGATTTTTATCCAAGCAGAACTTGCAGAATCAGAGCATGTAGTTGCCCTAATTTCGATCTGGTAGAGTCTCAAGTAGGCGGGCAATTAGAAAATGACGTTCTTGCCAGGCACTTAGGCTCTGACCCTTTCATGAGGTTGAAACTACATGTGTCCATGTGAATTCGTGTCTTCCTGTCCAAGTTACGCAATTCAATCTCCGCCTGAGTACTGACATATCCATCTGGGTACTTGCAATAGTGAGAAGTGCTACAAAAACAAATAGCACATCTTCCATTTGCCAGGATAAACTTGGTGGCATTGATTTTTCAAAGTGCTGCCATTGGCCATATGGTACAGAAGTCTGTTTAGGTTTGTTAGTTCAGCCCCCGTGTTGGTTTTGCCGGCCTCCCTTTTTATGATTACAATCCCTGCAGAGGTCTTGGAAGTGGAGGATCAACCGGTCGCCCGACGGAAGTTGAGAAATGGGTGATCACAGCATTTTCTCTATTTTGGCCAACAAGAAAGTGATGAAAAGCTTCCCATTTTTGCTCAGTTTCTTTATTGTCAATGATTTTGGGGGTGATGATTTTCAGACATGGCTCAAGGGATGCCCGTTTTTCCAAATCAATGGGGACATGTCTTCCAAACCTGAGGCCCTTTCAAAAGCATGTCTTCTTAGAGTTTTCGTGGTCTGCAAATTTTGGGTTTGTTTTCTGCTGTTTGAAACCATCAGAGGCTAAAAAATCCACCAAACTAGAAAACCTATCTTTGTGTCAAGCATTTCACGTGCAGCATACAAATAGGCTAGATAGAAGATATGTAGATACAGATCAATTCATCTTCGCTTCTATCTATCACACACACACACACATTATGTGGAATAGATGCATAAACTTGCCCCCGGGTTTTTCAAAACCCCAGCCGTGCAAATGAGGCCCATACATTTCTTTCCATCCGCTATGGGGAGACACGAAAGCAGGCGTCCGGTGCCATTTCGTTCCAAGTGCGTGGGAGGACCCCAGTGTTTCAAAAGTGTTTCGTGCCATGGTGAAATTATCCAATTTAAAACATGGCATTGGGTACGCGTCAAAATTTAAGGTCGAGGGGACCAGGGGCACCACGGATGTTTGTCAGCTTAAGTCTCAACCATCCAGGTGAGGTGTTTGTTTCACAACGTCAAAAACTAAGTTGTTCGTGGGATGATTTTGACACTTTATCACAGTCAGTCCGTTGAATTGGCTAGGATTCCTGATTTAAAGGCGACTTTTTTTTATAAATATCATATACATACCTCTCTCTCTCTCTGATCAAGCAATTGACCTAGCTGGGTCTGGTTTGGTATACCGCTAGACAAAACGGTTTGGATCTTCGGTAAATTATTTAAAGCATCATTTGACATCAATATTTATTGTTCACAAAGACGTTGCATTCATTGATTCATTGACAATGTCCATTAAAATCATTATTATAACAAACGACTTCTTCCAAAATTGTGTGGCTAGCAAATCTCCCCGTGCTTCCCCCTACACCTCCAGCCCCCCGGGTCCAACTCCACCATGACATGGACGCCACGGCCGCAGGGCCCCTGTCGCGCCAACGAGACCTTCACGTTCCCAGCAGGGCAGCAGCCCAAAGCCTTCACCGTGGACGTGCTGCGCAAGGCACCAGGGATGTGGCAGGGTTTCAAAGCTTGGGATTACCAGATGGAAAAAACTTTTGGGTAGATTGGTAGATATATTTTTGAGGTGGTCTTATGGGTTCATGGAATGGTTGGCACAGTGTAACTCTGATTAAAGAGTTAAAGATGACTTGATACTCCCGTGTTCGATGGTTTAACCAGATGATTCATGCCCAAATCCATCCCGCGTGACAAAAGGGTGCGAATTGGTGGCCATCAGCCCAGTACCACTACCAGCTGATGTGTCTTGATTTCTTTTGTTTGGTACTGTAGAAAGTTCCCATCTCAACCCAGTTCAGGTAGATTTTACATTCCCAATGCCAAACACACAGAGATCCGGCAGCAGCTCAGGTGGCTTCAACACAAGTGAGCCTTGCTGGGATAACTGCAGTGGGTGGCTCTTTGAACAACGTGGAGCCTCTTGGATCAGATCTGCGGTGGATAGGCGACCTAGGGCTGCGGAGGCCCGAAGATAGGATAATGTCAACTTCCTGGATGGAACGATTTTGTTCAACTGGCCGGAGATCTGACATCGAGTCATTGCTACCGTACCAGGTACTCATGCAATCAAAATGCATTTCATCATTCTCCTACACCCCACTGGCTGCTAGTTATGACAAAAAATCCTTTTGATATCCAATCGCCCTGGCAGTATGAAAATCTACCGCCTATCCGGTGGTTCAATCCCTCCAAACACCACACTTTTCCGCTTGCTTCACCCCACCCCACCAGGCCCTGCGCAACGAATTGGTGCTTCTTTAATCTTGGAAACCCAAAAACATGAAAGGGCCTACATAGTTATAAGATGTTTCAAGTTGATTTTTTCCCCCCTTTCTAATTATATACTAAAAAAAATATGCCCATGATAAATCTTCGCTAGTGCAGTTGTAAACCAACTTGGGTAATTATGGGGCCCCTTCCTGCAAACCATGGGATTCATCACTAAAAACCAGAGCCCCATTGGTCACCAGTGCCACCTGAGGATCCAATCCCTCGACATCGGCGATGCGCCGATGAAGGCGTCCTTTGAAGCCTCCTTGCGGTCCATCGAGCCGGAGGACGCCAGCGCGTGGCAGAAAAATTGTAGGTCAATAGTGGGTAAATAGTGGTGAACTCAGAATTTTGATGGCAATAAAGAAGGTTAAGAAGGGTTTGGACGTGTGATGAAGTATCACGGGGCTTTCATTTCCCAACACACGGGATTAGAGCCACAAGACAAAAGATACTGCTCGAACATGAGCTAGACATGTACATCATACGGACTTTGATGGTTCTCAGTTTGGATTATGCACAATAGCTTGCAGCCCGAGAAGAGCGGCCGTTTTTTGAACTTTGGCTCACTCTTTCACCATTGTCATGACCCCATCTTACAAGTTACCCGCCAAAGCTCCATGCCTCATCCCAGCACTAACAGCAGCTGTGCTTTCAGGAGAAGACTGCCGCCTCCCGCGGCCGCAATGCGGCGGAACGCGCACGGCAGTACATGGAATCCAGCGGCATCCAGCCCTTTCTGCAGGCCGGACCCTAAACAGTGATGATGGTGGAAAGTGAGTTCGGAACTGATGGTTCGTATAGTCCAGGATATCCCATGAAATATCTGGGCTTGCACGTGCGAAAACTTAATGGTCATGTCCTTTTCATATTGACGTCAGGGAGCATCATATCGTGTATGTTCACCAGAAAAGCCGTTCGCAGGAGATGTTCACCCAGCTGCTGGAGAGGAAGCCACGAGATCCTTGGAACACAGATTGAGGGATTGGAGCGAAGAGCAGGGCCGAGGGTGCTGAAGTTATTCAATGTGTAAGTGATAAAGCAAATGTTGCAGCACCGATCCTTTTCAATTTGGCGGTTTTGGGAGTTTAAGTGCCAGTTTCTCCATTTTCACTGCAGTCAACAGCAGAAACTTTCTGCAGGATGTGTTGTTGGCTCATGTTTGCCCAGTTGTAGTAAGAGAATCTCCTCTTATAGGCTTTCCTTTCTGGTGATTAAGATGTCTTTTTGGCTGATGTTTGCTCTCTCTACGAAACTATATTGGCCAAGATCCCCTATGAATTTGTTGATCGCTCATCGCTACCAATTCTTTATCGCCATTGGTTTGTTTCTTGATGTTGCTGCGTGGTTTGCTCCCTTTTGCTGATGATGTTTCATGGTTCGTTCATTCTAGTGATGTCAAGACCCCTATTGATTTATGGTTATTTGCTATTTCAACCAACTCAGCAAGTGTCTAACTTAAAGTTTTCATGGTTGGGCTCACGCGCGAATTTGGCCTCCATTCTATACCCAAAAATTCCCTCGCGAACCCAACCACAAAAAGTTTTTGTGCGAGCCCACTGAGGAAGTCAATGCTCCCCAACATGCATCAACAAGGGCTCATCCATTGTTCAAAGATGTTGTTCTAAATGTTGCAAGTGCAATCAATGTGCGACCCATAAATCCAGTGATTGATCAGCATGTTTCTCTTGCAAATTGCCAGGTTCTCAGGATAAGTATTGATTTTTAAGCACCTCCAAATACGTCCAAATACCAATGTGTTCGTTACATACTTGTTTTTCCATTATATCATTACATCCCAATGGTTTTTATACATTTTCTGTATACACACATACATACATATCTTCCCATCTATCCCCCATTATGTTCCCAGTATCAACCCATCACCATCCCAAATTCCATGGGATCCCCAGGACTACTTGGATTTCATGGCAGATTTCATCGAGCAGAAACGAGAGGAGGTGGATCACCTCGATGCCGGCGACATCGATTTCTCCACCGAGCCGGGCCTAGGAGCGGCGGGTCATGGCGGGAGGATTGGACCAGTGGAAGTGGTGGTTTTTACCCTCTGGTTATGTCAAAATAGCTATTGAAAATGGCCATTTATAGTGATTTTCCCATTAAAAATGGTGATTTCCCATAGTCATGTTAGTTTAGCAGAAAGTATACGCAAAACAAGGGGAACCAGTGAGAATAGGGATTCTATTGCCAGCAAATAGTGGAATGCAACAAGGGGCTCAAGCAGCAAGAATGAGTGATTTGATGTAGTGATTTGATGGGTTTGGGTGGTTCTCCCTGGTGTTTGGGAATTGTGGGGTAGTTGAGTTGACATAGTTTGCAAAGTATCCCTGGGATACTTCCATGACAACATGATTGTTTGCGCCAATCATACAACTTACTTCCCAGCATTTACCAGGCTGGCATCCATCACACGTACATTTTGATCAGTTTATAGGCAAAAGATCTCCATTGAAACTATGCATGTGTATCCACGGGAATGGCCCATGGGTTAGTGGTTGATGATCCTTGACCCCCCATAGCCCATTCAACCTGCACATCGGAGCCATATGGAGGAGATGAGGCGCTGCCTGGATTTGTAGACTTTCCGTTGCCAGAAGCTTGGCTACTGGCGCCATATGACTCGGGCCATGAGAATGGCAAATGATGTGTGCTTGAGAGGTTTTTGGAACACATCAGTTCCCAAAATTGTATCAATTTACCCCTTGGTTCTTACTTTGAAACACTTTATGATCGGTTGGATTCCCGTTGTAGTGGGTGCTGTTCCCGATTCTTCCTGGTCGACATCCCCCTTGTTCACTGATCATCTGTGGGCAGTTGGTTTTGAACAGATCGTGAAATGATTGATCGCACATGATCTTTCCATTGATGGTTTTACGGCCATTTGCTTTCCATCGATCAATCCGAAAAAATTGCCACCCATGTCAGTGTCATATCTTATCACCATGTTTGCAAGAAGGCGACCATGATTGTCATTGTCACATTCCAGTGGGGTTTCCCCTCCATGAATTGGGAGTGGTGTTCCCCTCCATGAATTTGCACTGCCAGCAAACCAGGCAACCACTTACATTTATAGATACACATCTAGACAGCTATAGCAACCCCGAAAAAGATAGAAAAGTTACATCCTATCAAACTAGCGCTGACTTCCCTTTCTATCTTTTTTTTTGGGTGGGACCACTCCAACCACTCCATTTCTTTTACATCCTACATGTATCATATCTACCACCCCCCATCCAATCATCCCACCCGTTTCGCTCATTTCGCAAAGGACATCTCCAAGCACAACTCCGTGGCCATGGAGGTCCTCCGCTCCCCGGAGCTTTCGGACGCCTTGCCGCAGCTGGCCACGCTGCGCGCCTTGGCCAGTTGTGGACGGTGGCTTTGGCGGGTGAAACGACATGGGGATATCCTCCAAAACAGGTATGTTTAATGGGGAAAATGAGATCTTCAACCATGATTTTTTGGGAGGTATCCTATTTTCAGATCACTCCCTATTGGTTTTTGGGGGGTGAACCACCAAAAAATGAAGAAACTACTAGCGGAACATGGTGCTTCAGCCGTCAAAGTGTAGAACATGGGTTTAACTAATCATCGAAAATTAGGGAAGTAGGTGTGATCATGAACAATTGGGCGTTATTTGCGCCTGGGGATATAGTAAACCACGACTTTGGGAATATAACCAGCAACCAATAAAATCATTTATTGGGAAATGTTACAAGAAAACCTGGGAATATACGGGTTCCTGTGTGAATTTTCCCATCATACCATTTTGGAAAGCAATATCCCAACAATGAGGTTTTAGCATATAAATCACCGGAATACTGCATGTCACCAACAAGATGCAGAAATTTGGCGTCCAATATGTTGTATAACCCGAAAAAATGATGTCAAGCAACAATTCGTGGGACTTTGGAGCAACCCGGCATGGTCGACCAAACCCCATCGGTGATAGTTCGTCTCATGGGGTCAAGCATAAATTTACCTCATCAAACTCGGCCTGAGCAACAACTAAGCTGACGAATCAACAATGGGGACGATTTTGAAGAAACGAAAATTCGGTTCAGCTAGGGAATTCATGGCAGACTACGGGTGCAAGAAGACGCAAGAAGTATTGACTAAGAAGGACATCGCTCCGGATTCTGTGAGGCAAGAAACCTGGTAAATGTATATCTCACCAGTAGGGCGGTGTTCCACAAAAAGGCCATCATGGACAAGCGACGTCGAACTGCACCTTTATGGCCATTTATTTCATTTCAGAGACCAACTAAAATATTGGTTTTACAATGATTTACTGTGTTTTCCACGGGTGTCCATTAAATGTTCATTGCTATCCTATTTTTACCCCATGGTTATCCCATTCTCGCTGGGCATACCCCTCATTAAGGTTCAATTATCATAGGTTTTTTCCCACTATTACGATATAGCCCATACCATTAGTGGTTCTGCCGCCATAATCATACACCATTCAAAATCCACCACTGATGGGGAATTATGACTATCATATACGTCATATACCATTAAGATGTCGGTATCATAAAAGCAGTTTTAACCGTCATGATTGCATGATCAATAATAGTGAATGGTAACTAGAGATGATTAATGATAACAAAAGATGATCATACCATTTTAACCATAAAACCATCATTATAACTAGAGATGGTATCTGTCATTACCATTATCACACTTCATCAAAGCCCATTAATGATTGGTGTATAAACCATCAAATTATTGTTGGTTTATTAGTCTTTCACTGACATTACCATGATAATAGTCAATTTATTTTAAAAAAAAACTCTATGATCACTAATCATTAGTGTTAAAAGATTACTATTACCATTACAACCATCATTAGTGTGATATATATATATATATTATTATATATCACCATGCATTCAATTCCACTAAAAATCACCTTTTTGATCACACCCAAAGCCCAGTCCCCTTGTCGAGGCACCTCCATGGACGTGACCTTGGCGCGTTGCATCAAGGCCGCCGTGGATTGCCCCGGGCATCCCTTGGTGAAGGTGGCCGGCGCCTATGCAGGCGGCGGTAACCAGGGCAGGGGGATGGCACTTGGGGGATGGGAAAATACCCTCTGGCAAACTAACATAACTATTGAAAATTGTTATTTATCCTTGATTTTCCCATTAAAAATGGTGATGTTCCATAGTGATGTTAGTTAACCAGAGGGTAGTTCTTTATGGCTCAAAATGATGGAGATGAAATAGGATATAGTGAGATATGTGGGGGCAACCAGTCAGAGTGGTAGGTGGTTTGGGATACTTGGGTTTTGAATTAGTGAATGATGGGGAAACAATGGGATAACCAACTTAACAAGTGTGATAATTTGGGTTTGAAAATTTCGGGGAAACCCTTTGAATCCACAATCCACCGACAACCTTTCTTGTTCCTACTAAATATGCCATTTAAGGGTAGGGGCCCCCATTTTCAGACAAGGCCATGTAAAGTTTGGTGGTTCAGGGTGGGTTGAACAGTTTGCATATAGGATATTCCGTATATTCCTGGTTTCACCAGAAATATGAAATGGAAGCATCCAGGGGGTTCAGGCAGGTGTCTAACCTTGTTGAAAACAAAAGAAATTGGAGAGCAAAAGATAAGGTACATTCAGCATCCGTGGGCTGACAAGGGTGCGACTGGTAAAGAATGCATCGCTTACAGCAACTGTTCGTAAACAACTTTGACAGAAGACTTGGCTATGAAGTCAGCAGCCTTTTCAAATTTGTTCTGAGGGGTTTCCTGTGTTACCTTAGAAATGGAAGAGGATTACTGTTGCTGCATTCACCATGTGGTTTTTCAAGGTTTGCATGCGGTGGTTGCCACCAGATTGAGTCCGCCGGGCAATCTGCAGCTGGATGCAGGTGATGCCGAGTCCTACGAAGTCTTCAAAGACTTTTTTGATCCGTTGATCGCAACTCGGCGGTTAACCTGCGGGCATGTCCTTTTCCCACTGGTTGGTTGGTCAAAAAGAGGGTTAACCCCTCTTGAACAACACATAGGTAGACGAAAGCAAATGGATGCATTTCTCAAGGGGGCGTTCAACAGGGCACTCCTCTTATAGCTAGTCTCCAGCATTGTGAAAACTGTGAAAGATCATGATAGGTCCCCATAGAACCATCAAGATGCCTAAGAGGATACCAGTGTGTAGCATTGACCTTTTTTTCCAGATCTCTTTTGAACAATATGTCAACAGGCCGCTCGTGAGATCAACCCTCGTTTCACCGCTTGCAGGCACTCTGTTTTCCCCAATCAAAAAGCGATAAAATTCACCTTCTTTCCCCACCAAACTCTCCGTGCAAAATTTTGCTGTTCTGCACCGCCAAAATGGTGACCCTTCCAAGAATCGTTTGAATCCAAATGTCCATGTCTTACCCCAACCAAAACAGCCCTCCCAAGTCAATCCTACTCCGAGGCCGCCATGAACCCGGGCTACCCCAAGCAGGGCCGCCCAGCCGCCGGGCCCGTGCCGCTGGACGCGGATCTCTCGAAGATTTCGGACGACGCGGTGGACTCTTCGGGGTGCTACGTGGTCTTCACCTCGTTGGAAGCGCGGAGAAATGTGACAGGCGCTATCCGATGGCTGGTGGTGGATTGGATGATGGTTGGTGGGAAAGAAAATACACCAAGTTTTTGGTGAATAAACATGAGCTGGGTTTTGGGCGCTAAAATGAGATGGGGAATATTTGAGTTGGCAGGTGGGATTGGCCTACATAATTTACCATCTGGTTATTTAACATAGCCATGGAAAATCCTCTATAAATGGAGGTTTTAATGGGAATATCATCCAGAAAATGGCTATGTTAAATAACCAGAGGGTATATCTAAGATTGATATCCATTTTTCATCCACCAGGCTTCAAGATGCCCATGTGCTGCAGCGAAACGGAACGCCGCGATGTGGAACGCATCCTCTCCAACGCCAAGTTGCGGGGAACCTACTTGCCGTTGCGCAACACGGCGAGCATGGGTGGCCGGTGGGCTTCAAAGGATGGCTGATGGGTATAATGGAGGGTATTGGGCAAAAGAATTCAGGACCTGCAGCGATGAGTAAAAATGATGGTTTTTACCTTTTCTTTACGAACAAGTGGAGGAATTTATGCAACAAATCTAGTGGTAAGAAGCTTCAAAAGTTCAAATCTAAATCTGCAGAAATGGGGCATGACCCAACAATGATTAACCTCATGTTATCTGTCCGTATGGATGCAATAAGGCATCTAGTCATTGTGAACATGACGTGAGGGTAAGGATTCTACACAACCAGGCCTATCATGGGACAGCATTTATCAAGTTGCACAAAATAGATCCTATTGGGAAAGCGCCAATTTGATTCAGGGATGATCCCTTAAAATTGACAGTGGTCCATCACTCCATCTGAGGTAGTTCCAAGAGTTGCCCTGCACGGCCTGTTGGCATGGCGGCCTATCAGGAGGAGCGGCTCCGCAAAGCTCCTTGGCGTTTGGATGGTGCTTGGAGGATCATCCCAGGAGTCATGACCGGCTGATCAACATGGTGAATAACTCGAATAAGTCTCCAATGTGGGGTAACATCCCATGTATGATTGGGTTATACCCCATGAAATCCTAGTCGCAAGCCAGTTTCTAGTTGGGATAATCCTTTACACAATGTGGGTCATGCAGGTCTTAATGAAGTTCAAGCCGTTCCATATGCTATGAAGACTCCTCCGTCTTTCGTCACTGATATTTTTTTGTTGTGAACGTTCAATGCAAACACGCCCTTTCTCGTTGTTTGTAACCCCCATCTTGCTCATCATGTCCACACGCTCACTTGTTTTTCGGAATGGGTCAAAACCTAAGGATATACTCTTGGGAGATGAAAACCCATGAAAAGCCGCAGGAGTACTAACGGTACTGATCGGATTTTGATCCACGGCCATATAACCATGCTTGTTGTTGGCTATAAGTAAGCCACTTGCCATCACTCATAATTTAGATGAATATAATATACCCCATAAAGAAGCTAGCGGTATTGGAAACCAAATAAAAACTTGCTGTAGTCCTCTGGAAAAATCCCCTCCAGGGACCCCATCATTCCATGTTTGAATCACAGCCAAGGTTGGAATGCTTTTGACGGAGCCCGATTCGAAGATCAAATTGGCTGCTGGCTTTGGTCGCCATTGGCCCGATGCCCGGGGTGTTTTCGTGTGTGACGCCTGGTGAAGCACACCAGATGGGTGGCACGCTTGGGGATGGGGAAGATGGAAAAATGGAACCATTTTTGATGGGGGTATCATGCGATGTAGGAAGCCGATTGCCACTGAAGATTGGGATGCCAATGTCTACTGCAAGTTGAAAAATCTGTCAGATTGTTGAGGTGATTGATCATCATTGTGGTTGGATCCTGGCACCATAATGTGGCAATACCAGTCTGTAGATAGATTGCAACTGCCGAAAGATAGATCCTTGGAGGGATGATAAGCGCTTTGCTGGCACAGGACAATTTTATTCAGAAAGTAGATATAAGCAAGTTAAAGTTTGAAGGTGTATCTCATTGAAAGATTGGAAGGTTCCCTTGTTTTTCTACAAAGCCAAAACGAAGGTTGCTTCATCTTCCCCCAGCATTTTTGTTGTGGTCGAACCTCAATCAACACCCATTTTGCAGCATAAATCCCCACTCTTGTAGCGCATCCACCCATTGGTATGGCCACCAGCTGCTGCTCCCAAGGACAGCCCTGGGACCTACATCTGGGTCAACGAAGAGGACCACTTTCGCTTCTTCGCGCGCCAGGAGGGCTGTGCATCTCGGCTTTGGAGCGAAGAAGGAAGTGGGGGGAAGCGATTGGGTGACAATGGAGGTAGGTGAGGTGATTTACGAGGCATGAAACAGTTGTGAAACAGTTGATGGTTAGAATAGATTGTCAGATTGGATGTGCGGGATGGATGCATGGATGGATGAATAGATAGAAGGCTGGATAGGTGGATATATAGATACGTGGATAGGTAGACACAAAGATACATGGATACATAGATAAATAGTTCTGTACTTCTAGCACCACCCAGAAAACCGATGAGATTTTGACGACTTCAGGTGCAGAAACCCACAATTCGATTGGCAGCTACGGCAACTGTGAAGGGTTTCGATATGTTTTATTTTGTTTTAAATTATTGCAAGTACATTTACAATCATCCCCGCAACATCAGTTGGATGTGTACCATATACTGTTTGTTGCGTGCCCACAAAAAGGGTAAGCACGTTTCAACCGCCAACCATATCCAACCTCAGACTTGTGGAATCTGTGAACCCAACCGGTCAGCATGGACATCAATTGTTTCACAGCGGTCATGACTGTTTTTATCGTGAAGTCCAATAAAGAACTATCTCAATTCGCCATCAGAGGTGACATGGACCCCATTTTTGTTGGTAGTGCCAAGTGAATTCCGTGTTGGTGGCTATCAACCTCTAGTTGTTTTTTAGAGACACATTGATTACACCTCCATGGTGCTTTCTTCACCACATTTTCTTTGAGCGGCTGCCCCCTTTACCTAGGAGCTGAAGCATCTCTACGAACGTTTGGTGAAAGCCATGAGCAGCGTGGCGGATGCCACCCAGACCGTGGCCGATGGTGAGAGGCACCCCGGAGGGGGGGGATTCGGTATAGGTTCAGGTGGTGAAGGGATATGGGTTTGTCTAAAACTAGGTTACCCCAAAATTTGATGGTTAATAATCATTATCCCTACGAAAATGGCCATGATGAGGTAGGTCCTATGTGTTCAGACAAACCCATATGTTTAATCAGAAAAAGTGAGATTTAAATTCAATGCCATAGGTATTTAAATGGGATGTACTGCGATATAAATGTCATAATCTCTGGTCATTTAGCATATGCAAAATCACCATGTCTAATAGGTACAACATCTACAAAAATGGGCCATGAAACCCATACTGGTAGCTATGTTAACTTCCCGGAGGGTAAATATCGTAGGGTTAACCCATGAATCAACATCTTTTTGTCGGGCCGATGTGGTTGTTCATCCACAAAACGGGTAACTCCTTGGGTGAATGGTGTATGTATGTTTGTTTCATTCGGTTTAACCATTTTAAGTCGCCCAGATATCGGAATCGTGGTGAATCTGGTTTTCCTTGCTTGACCCCAGAGTGTTGAACTTAACTTATTGTGGCATTCATGATGGTTTGTGATCATGTGATTTAATACCAATTGTTTCAGTGGGAATAGTCAGTGTGGATGTTTGAAAGTGTTGTTGCAGGTTCATCCTCTATGGTGTCATTGGCTATCTCAATATGATCACTGGTCTCATCTCCATGAGCAAAACAAATCTGATTTCATGCTGGGTTCAATCAAATTCGATCTCAAGTGGGTCACTTAAATATCCATGAGTATTTCTACAAAATCACTGTGCATCTGAAGGATAGCTACCATTCCATGTTTGAGACTTCCTACGCTGCATCTCTGCCAGGTGTGGTTTTGCATCCTCGCCACGGTGGCTCGGCATGGCCATGCGCCCACCAGGGATTGATGTTTCCAAGGCGAATCCATCTTGAAGACTCGATGACCCCCCAGAATTGTGAACAAATTGGCGTGAACTTGGAGTTTTCCCATAGGTATCTGATGGTTCAAATAGACAACTATGTGCTTCCCTATTTAGGCAAGCGTCCAAAATGTTGCTTCCTGTCTAGACAAACCTCTAACCATTTGGGTCCCGGTTTGGGCAAGAATTCATAGTGCTACTTCATTGCGCTAAAACAAAGGATGATGTTCCCATGCAAGATGTGGTTTTCCAGTAAGCCATGCAAGAGAAATCCAGAGGATACTTGATACTTGGAGGATCAAACCTCTTAGTAGCTTACAATTAAGTACCATAATAACCTAGCCATTCCTGCGATGTCGTCTCAGGAATGTGCGACTCAGTGATGAGGATTTGAACCCATGTTATTTTGTATTCAAAGTGTTGTTGGTAAAATTTCTCATTTGTTGATCTACAGCTTCTGCTTCCAGTTGTTTACAGTAAACATCTTCCCATTTGTTGCTTGTTGATGTCCCATGTTCTCCTGCTTCAAGACTCTTGCTTACTGGTTAACATCTATCACCTCCCCAAAAAGGATAGTTTGATTACTGCAAATTGCCAATTCTGTGGATTCCAGTCATACACCAGTTTTACCCCCCGCCATATCCACATCCAAAGCTGGTACCGCAACATGCAATGGTTTAAAATACTTGTGTTCCACATTAAATTGCACATTTTCAGTATACCCCAGAAGCCATATAGATGTGTCTGAAAATGTGGTATACCTCCAAACTTGCCACTTTAGTAGGGATCATATGATTAGCCAGAAGATCTAGGAGTACTTCATTTTCATACAAACCCATATGGGGGTGTTCATAAATGGCATTACCGCTTTGCAATGGAAAATCCCAAACAATAATGGATGATTTCGGGGTCACCCCCATTTATGGAAACCCCCATACGGGATTGTCTGAGAATCAGGTACATCTGATATATCCGTATATATCCCATTTTCATGGCCATGAAATGGAAATTGTCCATTATCATCATGATATATCAATGGAGATTTGGCCATCTGATATATCATGATATTTATATAGGGGATTATATTCCATTATAACTGGTACAATTCCACCGGTTGTTTATGGCCAATGGCCATTAAAAGGGGAGCATGATCAACCACTGGAATTGCACCAATGGCCAAATCTCTAACCTAGGCACGGCTGGGTCACCAGTGACCCCTCCCGCCTTGGCGCGGCCTTGCGGGTGACCATGACCTTACGCATTCCGCGCTTGGCCAATGCGGTGGGGCTGGGAAGCAGGGCGGGTTGATGGCAATTTTGGTGGGGAAAACTATGATCGATTTGTACAAACCATTGAACTTATTGAACTAATGAGTGATCTCCAAAAAGATGGAAAAAGGGATCAAAATTGTGGAAACGGTTGTTCGACTATTTTGTTTGGCCCTAACAAGAATGGGCCAAGGATCAGAGCCCAAAAATACTTTGAAAATGATGAAAGGACAACTAAAAAATAAAAGATACCAAGGATTGGGTGGTCAATATCTTCTTTTCTGGACATGACACTACCCATTGTCGCAATATGGACGAGCTAAGACTTGGATCTCTCCAATTGCTACCAGTGGCAGGTGGATGTGGTGAGCCTTTGCCAATCACTGAACTTGGACTCTGGGCGGCCATCTGGTCCTGCCCTAGGCCCTGTTGGTTCCACAGGGAAAACCCACTGGGAATATGGTTCAAGTGGATTTGCACATCCAGGATTGTTGTCTCCAGTTGTTGTTGTGAATCACCTAAAGACATGTGTGGTCACCCTTGTGGGTGGTTCCTGTGCGTGTTGGTAAAAGTGTCCCGTTTAATTCTTATTTTTCAGGTTTGGCATTTGACTGCCGGTAAGTGCCATTTGTTACACCCTGCCCCATTCATTCTAGCATCTCAGGAAGATGGATTCAAACTATCAAGCCACCGATAAAACAATAACATTCACTTTGCCATTAGCCCCCCTATGAGTTTACAATCGACAGAATTCCCCATTGGAATTTTGATGCCATGAAACCTCACGATGTCCTATATTTTTCCCATAAAACAATTGTTGAAGCCAATCTGTTATTTGGTTTACCATCAAACCCTATCATTTCTATCAATGTAAAACCTTATGTTCTGTACGTTTGAATTGCTGCCATCAAACCCGATGATTTCCTATCGTTCCCCTTATGTTACCATTCACTACCACCCCAGGAGTTGAACCCTTTCCCAGGGTGGAAAAAAATCACCCCTCTTAGGGAATTGGATTCATATTGAACCTTGAGGTTAATCATATTATGCCATACCAATAACACGCCATGTGTTCCTATTATTCTCAATAGTATCATATACCAATATCATTCCTGATTATCAATATCATTATACCAAGTCGCATTCACATTACACCTTCAGTTAGTTTTTCTCCCCTGGTATAATCTTGCTTTTGATATCAATATATGATAGTTAGGTTTAGTATAGTGGGTATTCCCATTAGTTAGAATATATGTCCAACAGCGGTGCACGACATGTTCTGCCACTGCTAGCGTTTTTTTGGGCTTGGCAGCATTCCGAATGGACAATGGTTATTCCTTTATTTCTACGAATATGTCACTCCCTATATGAATATATTTCAAACAGTATTTTATTTATTCCCATCCTTATTCTTCGGTTTTTTTCCCATTCTGTTCTATGTCCATTCAATTCTCATATTATTTCCCATTAAAAAAAATCCATGGAAAATATTGATTCTGTTTATTCCCATCCCCCCGGGTGTTGTGTTTCTCAACGCCGAGGAATGCGATTCCAGCACCTCGGCCATCAGCGGCAACTTGTGGCAGATCCACAGCAGCGCCGCGGTGGGCCTCAGCGAGGTGCCGGTTTGAGGGGGATTTCTTGGGGAAATCTTGGGGATTTACCCTCTGGTTATTTAACATAGCCATGGAAAATTGCCCATTTATAGATGATTTATAGTGATTTACCTACTAAAGATCGTGGTTTTCCAGTATATCAAATGGATTGACTAATGGGAAAATGTACAGAACACCCATGGGTTTTTACCATCAAATGGGGGGTTCTAGTGGGAAAAAGATCTATAAATGAAGGTTTCCTAAAATAGGGGTACCGCCAAATCATCTATTTAAATAGGATTGGTTCATGGATTTATATCTATTGAAAATGGTCATAGAAATAGTGGATTTTCCCATAAAAAATGGTGATTTTGTTCCATAGTTATGTTAGTTCAATGGATTGGTTCATGGGAAATTGCCCTTTGGTAAACTAACCGTTTGCTATTGAAAATCATCTATAAATGGAGGTTTTAATGGGAAAATCATCTATAAATGGGATATTAATGGAGGTTTCCTAAAATATGGGTACCCCCAAATCATCTATTTTTGTTTGGGATTTTCCATGAAACAAACCATCCAGCTATTGGGGTACCCCTATTTTAGGAAACCCTATATCAATGGATTGGTTCATGGGAAAAATTGACAGGAAACCATGGGTTTTTACCATCAAATATAGAGGTTTCCGGTTTCAATTTTGCCTTAAACCAATCCAATGATTATAGTGGAATTGAATCTAGATTGAATGGACATATTTATAGTGAAAGTAGAATGGAAAAACACAATAAGCCCTGACTCTTCTTCCATCCTAGTTTTTTTCTTAGTGGAGCAATATCTCCAGCTGGTCTGCAGGTGGAGATGATGAACTCCTGGATCAAAGCCTGCAGTTTGTTGGTGAACCTCGAGCAGCGCCTGGAGAAAGGCCCGTCCGAAGAGAAAACCACGGTGGAGCCAAAGGGATTAGGGAAAAGTTGGAAGTTCAAGGCGATAACTCCATGATGGGATAGGCTTCAAAATCCCACCTTCTGTGGATCTCGGTGCTAGATTTAAGGAGCAAAATCATCATGAACTTGAGAATGTTGAAGAATAATTGTGGTAGAGTGACCCAAGAATTTGGTGTAGATCTCAAGGATGAGTCGTTTACGGACTTGAAGGAGTATGCTACATTCCCTAAATGGTTGGCGGCCCTGACAGGCCAGTCCATGTTCGAAGTGCTGCCAGGCGGGATTTGGGAACTGAGACACCTGAAATCAAACGTTTGGAACCCAAATAAATGCCTAGTAGTTTGGGGATTATTCTCCTGTTAAGCAAACATTTTACTATGAAAAAATCACCATTTGTAATGGGAAAATCCACTATTTCTATGACCATTTTCAATAGCAAACTGTTAGTTTACCAGAGGGTAATTTCCTATGGTCATTGCATTGGTTTAAGGGAACATTGAAACCGGAAACCTGTATATATTTGATGGTAAAAAACCCATGGTTTTTCCTGCAGATTTTTTCCCATGAACCAATCCATTGACCATAGGAAATTAATCCCCAAACTACTATACCCTAAATCACCATTTGTAATGGGAAAATCCACTATAAATTGCAATTTGTACTAGCAAACTGTTAGTTTACCAGAGGGCAATTTCCTATGGTCATTGCATTGGTTTAAACTGAGACACCTGAAATCTAACGTTTGGAACCCAAATAAATGCCTAGTAGTTTGGGGATTACCCTCTGGTGAACTAACATAACTATGGAAAATCACCATTTGTAAGGGTAAAATCCACTATTTCTATGACCATTTTCAATAGCAAACTGTGAGTTTACCAGAGGGTAGTTGTAGTTTTATCTACCATAAACCCTAGCAATTGATGGTAAAAAAACCCATGGTTTCCGGTCAATTTTTTCCCATGAACCAATCCATTGATATGCCAAGGCATGGGCCTGGACTACCCCGGGCAGCTGCCGCTTTCGGGCGCCTGCCCGGAGGAGATGCCGGACATCTCCAGCTGTTGCAGCGGCTCGGTGAAATGGCGATTGGGGATGGAGATTTCACCGGCAATTTGTGGGAAATTGATGATATTTAATGGGATTTAGATGGATTTAGTGGGATTTTATAGGAATGATGATTATTTAATAGGATTTAGATGGATTTAGTGGAATGTACTGAGATTTAATGGGATTGAATTGATCTTAGTGGGATTTGATGGGGATTTGATGAGGGTCTAATGGAGGTTTTGTGAAATTTGGGAGGATTTGTCATGACAGTGCATGAGAATTGATGGGATTGAATAGGATTTAATGGGATTTCATCGGCTTGAATGCGATTCAACGGAAGTTGCTGGGATGTATAACCAGTTGAATGGGGCAATTTACTACCAATTTACAGGGATATTGATATGATATACTGGATGAGGAATGGGTGAATCTCGAAATTTCCACCGCTTGTTCATTGTTAAAGCCACGTGCTTCATAGCGAACTACCCAAAGTATTGATGGTAAAATTCCAAAAGTGAGGCTATATCAATCAATCATAGCTCCTTGGGTCATTGGGTACTGATTGTATCACTCTCTCTACCCCAAAAGATGAATTGTCCATCCTTCCCCACATTTATACCGCAAACATTCCCATGTTGGTCGGTTCTCAATCCCCAAATTTTGAGTTGTTTAAATCCAAATCCCCAATGTTTGATCATTTTCTTCAGTTAAAGCTCTCCGTGCTGTTCAAATCCCAGTTATGTTGCTTAAATCATGTTCGATCCCTTTATTTTCTTGTTAAGTCTTCATTTCTGTTGATCAAATTCCAAGTTTCTGCTTGAAACCTCCGCATTTGTCCAACCCAAAGAAGGTGCTAGCACCCCGTCATAGCAGGCTTGGTGGCCACCTGCCTGCGTGGCAACCCCGAGCTTTACGCCACGCATCGCGGCTTGAGTACCTCCACTGGGATAGGCCTGCGGAGCTGCCAGCAGATAGAGACATCAGTGGCAATAGGTTTCAGCCAAATATATCGAAAAATTACACCTCAAAAATGAGACCCAGATAAACTTAGTAGAAAGGTTTACAAGACTAAGATAGTTTCGTGAATATATGGTTTTAAAGGTCAATATGTCTAGCTGGTTTGAGTTTTACCCATAAAGATGTCGGGTACAACCAGCGAAAATGCCAAAATCCCAACTGGGTGCATTCAAATATTTTAGCACGTGTACCCAGAAGTTTGATTCTGATCCCAGCGGATGCTCACAGTCTTTGAATGGGTTGAAACACAAACATCGCCAAAAAATGATGACAAGCAGGTTAAATGGATGTGGAGGGGAAGAGTTGGCCCTCACTAAAAAACTTCAGATTGTGGCTTTCAAGATGCTGTGGATATTATTGACCTCACAATTTACACGTGTGCAAGTGCTCTATCTTCACAAAATTTGGTGAAGGAGAATTTACAGGAAACCCCATATGTAGGGTTTCGAACCATGGTTTCAACCAATCCATTGATTGCTGGTTCTATTCCCACATTGTTGGTGATATATCCACTAACATTCCCCTCATCTCTCCATGATATATTCCCATGATGAAAAAAATGGAATATATATCTAGTTCCAATACATTTATATGTATATATATATTATATATTATATAATACATAGATATTATATATAAATACATAGATATTATATATTATAATACATATGCATATATAATATGCATATATTCCCCATATCTAGGGATATATTCCCATTCTGGTCCCAACTATCTCCACTTTGATCTCGGACGACCCTGCCAGGCCTGGGTCCATGTTTGCGGCCTGGGGTGGACCGTGAAGCTGGCAAGCAGAGGAAGCGAGTCGGGAGACACCGGTGGTGTTGGTGGGTTGATGACCATCTCATGGGGGTAGTTTGGATGTGGAGATACCCTCTGGTAAACTAACATAACTATGGAAAATCACCATCTTTTATGGGAAAATCCACTATAAATGACCATTTTTCAATAGATATGTTAGTTTACCAGAGGGTAGTAGACATGGCCTGTTTTTTTCTTACTAGGGTTTCAAGTGTTCAAAAAATTGTGGGTAGTGTGTGGGATGGCGAAAGAAACGGTTTTGAAACATCATTTCTAGGGGTTTTGCAACCAGCAAAAATATGTGGAAACAATTTATCCAATTGACAATTGATGCTGAAAAATGTGGTGATGAACCTCCCTGGTTGATTGGGCATTGTGGATAATTATGACCCAACAGGGAGTTCCTGTGAACAAAGCTGCTCAAATGATGGGAGAAAGAAGATGGGGATGTGTGAAATTGGAGCGATGAAGAATAGCCTAATAAATCTGGGGTGTAATTACGCCAACAGGAATCTGACGGTTGCAGCCCCTGGGGCTGGTCTTCAAATCGTGACCATCCATGCATGAAGCCATGTGAACTGGCACACCCAACAATGATTGGATGAGTTACCTGCTAGATAGATTGAGAGGACTGGAAGCTCCCCCATGAGGGGGGTTGGTTGTCTACGAAGCAAGGAAATGGTTCCTTTGCATGTTGATTTGCGAATGGATAATGTACTTTCAATAAGTGGGTAGATCAAGCTTACTGGATAGCTGGTCCAAAACAGCCTCCCCAAACACAGCTATAGTTCCATTCTAGTAGCCCCCATCCCCATCCCCCATCCCATCGGCAGGACTGCCTCGGGCCTGGTGGCCGGGGACGAAGAGTGCCTCGAGACCTTCAAACCGCTCTTCCTCTGCATCCACGAGCAGTTGGAGAACATCATCCCTGAGCTGCCTACCGGTGGGCTGGAGATGGGGGAAGATGAGGGAAAACGCCTGGGAAAAGAGCTGGGATGGAACGAAACATGTGGGGAATGCGAAATTTGACTGATGGCCAAAGTGGGTGAAGAAATTGGTGAACCAACTGGTGTAGGGGTAGTTTCAAGGGGAAAGATGTAGATTTAAGCACCAAGAATTGGGTTTTACCATCCAAATGTATGAATACAATCATCTGAATGTGGGTAGAATGTGGTTGGATAGGTTGGTGGCTGATGTTTGTGTTTTAAAAGGCGGAAACATATTTCGTGCCTCAGTGTTTTTCTGAATGTTCCAACCAATTGGTGGAAGAGTTGGTGAACACGGATTGATACATTAGTCTTTTTGGCCACCGATATGAAATTCACTGAGCATTGCAGGGTGTCCCAGAGTGGCCATGATATTGGCAGGTGGGAGTCTTGGTTGGAAGCGTGTTCTGGGTTCCTGGAGACCATAAGGTTTAGTCAGATTCCTGTAGTGGCATGTTTCACTGGCATGCTTAGTCATGTTGTTGTGGATTGTAAGTGTGAAGATATCTGATAGCGTATCCAAGTACCTATCTTGCGTCTGGGAATTGTATAGAACAGCTGCGCATGAACATCTGGTAGTACATACTGCATCATATAGAGACACTCTAAACTATACAAAATCGCCAGTTGTGTTTGGGCTGGAAATTCCCCACGTGTCGCCCCCACCACAGGTCACGACAATGGCTCAGAGCTGCCCTGCAAGTGGGTCACTGGGCAGAAGTTGGAGTGAGCCTAGTGGCCCCCAGTGACTTTGGGATGAAAATCGTTGTTTATTTTGGAGCTGGGGCCACTTCTCGAGTGTTTGGCTTGAAAATCTTGAAGTTAATATAGAATACCTGACGAATTCAAGCTTTAGATGATGATCCCGCTTAGTCTGGCCCAGTGTTCTGCATTCGATCTACTACAGCCACATATATAGTAAGTAAGTAGACATGAACCAGACGAAGAGATTACAACCTTTCTCACTCTCCCAAGTACTGATAGGGTCGTTATGCCGTTGGCTGAATATCCTGCTGGACCCCCCCCAACTTTACCCCAACCCAAATGAACTGCGAGTGGCTTCCCCTTTTCACGCAAGGTGAAAGTAGAGATGCGACGCAACCTTGCCGGAGCCAGGTACCAGCAGGGTATCAGCCTGGAGTTAGAATTCATGGAAGTGGCTTGAATTATCCCACTGCTGATATGGGAACATATAAGGCTTGAGTTTACGTCACAACTCATATAAAACTATACCATATGCACTGAAACATGGATCATGCAATGGGAATATATCATGGGATATATTATGTATAAAGGGATATCCTGTTGCGGAGATGGATTCATAGTTATTGATGATCGACAGAAATCCAAGATGCAATGCTAGTTGGTGGATTCCATAAGCTCCATGCTTCCAACCCACAACTGAAATCTGGTTTGCAGATGGGGATAAAGCAGCAGCTGAACTGAATCAGGATATTCATAGATATGACGATGTATTAAATAGACTATTTTTTTCTGAGTCTGTCTATTGAATTCTATACCTTACATATGTATCTATATGGATTCACCCACAGAAAACGCTTGGTCAGCGCCGCATTTCTCCATTCCAGCGCCAGGTTCGCCCCGTCGTGTTCCAAAGAGGACCGACGCGAGGTGGAACGGCTGCTGGTCAGCTGCATGCACAACCAGGAGGCACCAGCTGCTGGAGGGTTTTTTAACCGGAAGAAATTGGTTGGTTTAAATTGGGATTTAATGAGGTTTTAATCGGGATTGATGGGATTTAATGGGTGTTACATGGTGATTTCATGTGGATTTCATGGAATATATGGGATTGAATGGAGACTTCATGGGCTATGGGATTTGATGTGCATGTTTCATCCCATAATCCCATTGATGTAGAGAAAACCAGTGACCTAATATGAGTTCATGGGATATACGGCGTTCACCCCTTCCGAAACATGGGGGTCCTGTCAATCTTCCCTTCAATTCTGGGGTTAACTCACGAAAGTTTGGTGATGTGATGGGATGTCATGGAATATATGGGATTCAATGGGGATTGCATGGCCTATAAAGGAATTTTTTATGGGGATTGAATCCCATTTATGGGGATAGAATTGGTATCAGCGGTTATTCCATATGCAGATTGCGGGTTGGTCAATGGTGATGGAATGTGGATTGTTTGTACTCTCATTGATGTGGAGAAGAAAACTGTAAATTTCATGGGACGTATGCGGGTTATAAGCCATTTATTCATGTGGCCCAAATTAATCTCTAATTCAATGGTTTCGTTTAGAATCTAGAACAAACTTCCCAAAAAACCATGGATGGCTTTTACTCTGAAATAAAAGGGTTCGCTGTATATTGTTCCTTAAACCAGTTCTAGGATGCATTCATAATTCTTGGTTGGTTCAAAGGGGAGTCAATGGGGATAGTCAGGGCCTGAGTTCGCTCATCGCAAAAAATCTGCCAGGTGGTGCCCACGAAGGGACAGATGCTCGGCTGATCCCAGATGGTTAGCATTGAAACAACTGCCATTTGGCTGGCAACCTCAAGAAGTAGGGAAGTAGCGCCTGATTGGAAAACGCCCACATTTTCGGATTTTTTCCTTTGAAGCCTGTAGAAAATCATACATATGACCATGGGTCAATACTATGAACCACCAATAGGGGTAAAGTAAAGATTATTCTGTTCATTTTGGGGATATGAAATTGGTATACCGGGTTTCGACACATCCCTGTATGTCAAAAGGGCCACTATAGGATTTTTCCGCAGGGAAATCATCAGGGAAATCATCATGTTTATCATCTATAAGTGGACCATGGCTTCCATAGCTATGTTAAATCACCCGAGGGTCTGTAGGTGATACCCATCAAGTCCCATAAGATCCCATTAAATCCCCTTGTATCCTCATGATCTTCCCAGAACTGTTGTAAATGGATCGTCTTCAAAATGATGTTTTTGAGGTACTATCCGTTGGCATTTTCAACGAGCTATGCACCGATGCCCAATGGCATGGATCCACAGGCCAGGGGTGCAGCCGGGGATCTGCCGATGGGTGTACCATCTTATCCCAGCAAAAGTGAAACTTGTTGGCAGGGGATCAACACAACACCAAAACATACAGACATATGAATTGAATGTTTACTTTCAAATATGTTTACGATAATATGTAACATCTCAGATTGATGTCTTTACGTACACATACACATATGTATATGTATTGATATACACAGATATGTATACACATAGATACATGTTGGTGCAGAGCTGCAACTGCAAATGTCGACATGTCTCAAAAGGATGACATTGCAAATGTATGGGCAGCCCTTGAACCACGCCCAAGGAGGAACGGGCTTTGGTTGAGCTGGGCCAGTCTCTTGTCGCCGAAAATGTGACTGGGTACCCCCACGACCTGCTGACTTCCTTGAGAAACCTTAGGTTGGTACTTTAAGAATCTCATGAATCTCCTGCCATAATGGGGGATACTGGTATGTGCTAATCAGCTAAAAGGTTAATCTTCTCCCGGGTATCTAATGGCATGTTTCTAAAAAGTTGAAGCCAGATTGGTGGCATGGTGATGCCCAGATGGTGGGGTATCATCCGAATTTCGGGAACGAAGATCCATGTTTGTGGCGGCAGTGGGAGACAGTCTCCCATCATTCCATAAGGTTCAAGGCCAGCAAATGGAATCCCCGACCCATTTCGCATCACATGTCCTGTGATTTGTCTGGATCCTGAATAATCTGAATAATAGTGATTTGGAGATGTGGTGTTCCTCTTCATCAATCTTGCCCCCAACAACCATTTGGAACCGCAGCTGTGCAGCCCCTTTCTGCACATCTTCGATGTTTCTTCGCCGGCCGAGGGTCTTCGGATTCCCTCGCTCGCCAGCAGAACTCAGTGCAGGGATTGGAAGAGATTGGCCGGATGCACGTGGAGCCTTCATCTTGGAAGGCTGGGCAGGTGATGTCCCCCCAATGGTGTTTGGTTTATAAACCCTACTATCTAGGGATATAGGGTTATATCTACCATAAATTGTCTACCATCAACCCCAATGAAATGCCAGTGATAAACCAACTTAGCTATCACAAATCACCTAGAATTTTCCCATGTTTGTTGGTCATACCTCCATGTTCAATGGTTAATTTTGTATTATGATAAACCAACTTGTCTACCTGTGGGGCACCACCTTGCATGCGACCATGGTGACTATGAAAAGTTGATGTAATTTTCTGCACCTAAAGTGGGTAGATTCCTGCTGCAAAGGTGGGATGCAAACGACAAATGTCAGAACTGATGGAGTTGAATAGCTTCTGAATGACATGCCAGCGGAGCGGTGTTCAAAACTCCAGTTGGTTGATGATTAGAAGGGATTATACCAACCAATATATTGGGGATAGTCACAATCCAGGAGTCCGTGAAGGGGGAATCCCTTGTCTTTTGAAATATCTTCATCATCCGTCCCTCCTAGACGCAGGTGTTTGTGAATCATGAAGGATCACCCTCCAATCATCAACCAACACCAACACCGGTCTGGCATCAATAATCGACCATCATGACCATCCATCAGGGAGCACAACCATCAGCAATGAAATTGAGTTGAGTGAGATATACAATATATGGATATATCCCAAAAAGAACCCAAGTGATACTAATGGATTATACTTGGTTATAATCACAATATCCATGAATATAATATGGATTATTTTAGGTGTATGGATTATAACATACTACTGTATCCCCAACAATATGTGATATACATATACATACATATGTTTATTCATTTATTTCTATTTACAATATTTATACATACATATGCATGTATTGATGTTTCCCCAGGTCACTTCCCATTCCTTGGATGCAGGCGCCGAGAGCAGTGGACAGACCGTGCTCTGGATCAACCAGATGGATCACCTGCGACTCAGGTGCCTAGCACAAGGGGCAGGGGCCGGGGGGGCAGGGATGGGACCACCATGGTGACTTCATGGTGATTTAGTGGGATTAAATGGTGATTTTATGGGATTTGATGGGATTTAATGGTGATTAAATGGGATTTAATGGTGATTTAACCCAGAAACATAGGGATTTTTTATGGGATAAGGATGGAGATTAAATGGGATATTTGACTAATATGAAATTTGGGTCTGAAAGTAGGGGATACCCCCGGTTCTGGCCATTTGAATAGGGAAAAATGAAGATAAACCATTGAAATTGGAGGTACCATATTTTTCAGACTGACCCATGTGGGGCAAAAAAGGGATAGATGATGAAAATAGCACCATAGTTGTGAAAATTGCAGTTGCTGAAGATGATTTGGTATTGTCATGAAGGAAAATCCACTACTTGGGGAATAGGGATTTTTATATGTGTTGGGGCGTTGGGGGTTCCAGATCAGCAAATCCAAGCAGTTTGGTCAGTGGGCATGTTCGCATGTCAACATCTATTTGGTTTGCAAAAGGAAGGAGCACGAGCCCAAAAAAAACGGGTGACATAAACGCCCAAGTCTGTCATCACTGATGGATGATCAAGATGTTTCAAAAGATCATGGATTCCCCCGTTCATGGAGTGCGATAATCCCTAATATATTGGTTAGTTTAATCACCTATCATCAACTCACTTCTCTTTGACCAGCTTTGAAGTCCCATGTCTCCTTGATTCCGAATGACATCCACACAACAGGTGCTTCGTGGAGGGTGGCCAGATGCAGCTGGCCTACGATGCCTTGCAAGGCCCTGGACATTTGATTGCACCAAAATGTGTGGAGATGAAGATTCTCAAGATGTTTAGTCATCCCCAATAAGATAAAAAGTAAGTCTCCATTAAAGTAGTGATGATTCACTTTTCTATCTTTTTGGAGTTCCTATACTATGGTAGGTGTGTGTTTAATGGGTTTAACAAGAAAACGTGATTCAATAGGGTAGTATAGTTGAGATTCTGGCGTAGAAGAAACCAACCATTTTATGGGGATACAATAGGGATATGTTGGCAAAATGGCATATAATGCTTGCTTCTAGAACCAACATGATAATGATATTTGGGTGTCTTTGAAAAGGGTTAGTATACCCTCAACAATCATTGAGGAAGATCAGGCCCTTTTGGGGATGTCAATTGATTTCTGTGCCAGAACTTTGCGGCACCAAATGTGATGAGTTTCAAATGCTTCACCTTGGGCCCAAAAGATTTCGGAGAGTTCCATCATCCCAAGTTGTGAAAAAGTCAGTCCCAAAGCCATAAATGCCCTTGATTTCCTGGTAATGCGGCCACCCATTTGGGAATGGTTTATACCACCTCTTTATGGTGAAATTGGGGATGGTTTACTGTTGTTTTGCCAACATTAGTGTCTTCCATCTGATCATATTCCGTAAATATCAGAGCCCATCAACTTCGCAAAATGTGCCAGGCCTGGCCGATCGAATTGAGAAGGCAGTGAAGGATTCCAAGGGTAAAGGCCTGGGTCTGGGATGATAGAGAAGTCTTGCACAAGTGTTTATGTATTTGCATGCGTATATCTATACGACCCGCTGCAAATGCTCTTTTTTTTTCGGTTGATCGTGCTTCAACAAAATCCACCAGCCTACCTTGTGGATGTTCATGCAACCAGAATCCTCATGAGTTTCAGTTATAAGTGGATACAGTATATTGCACCATTGCTATATGGACGCCATATCCCGACTTTGGGGAGTAACGAACATCGTATTTTGCCCATGAAATCGCGCCCGAACCGTACCCCCCCGTTTTATATCAATGTTATATTACATATATATATATATATACTGTACATACATATATGGTACGGTATGTATATATATATATATATACATACCATTCTGATCATCGTTGGTTTGGTGTTTTCTGCACCAACTGCACCTCCATCTAGATTTCATCCCAGGCTTCGCGCGCCACGCGGACTTCGGATATCTGACCACTGACTCGCTGCATATGGGCGCAGGTGCGGGAGCTCAGCCAAACCCCAGGTTTTTGATACGGAGGGTCATTTATTTTTGGAATTTTTTTTGGGACAGGTTTTGGAATTTTTTTTGGATCTCCTACCTCTCCGCTTTTAGCTTTTCCTGCTTCTCTGCTTTTCTGCTTCTCTGCTTTTCTGCTTTTTTGCTTTTCCGCTTTTCGCTTTTCCTGCTTCTCTGTTTTTCTGCTTTTTTGCTTTTCCGCTTTTCGCTTTTCCTGCTTTTTTGCTTTTTTCCTTTTCCGCTTTT